>CM060953.1:66279779-66389779 GCA_030765055.1 Mantis religiosa | reverse complement strand
ATTGTATCATCTTATTTTAAATGAGTCATGAGATCTCTCCTTTTCAGGTGTGGTTCAGAGTGAAATAAATACAATTTTGGAGTAGTCCAATTTCGTAACAAATAATTTAATGTTATTATCAGGATTACATTTTACTTGAACTTTCTTTCCTAGTCAATCATTGCAGGTTACCTCCAGCATATCAACAAATTCTTACTTCTTTAATAAAAATATTCCATTAATTACATAAAACTCCTTACTCCTGCACGTCTATTAATCACTAACAAGATTACAGAACACATATCTCTGAAGATTATTGATTTTCTTCTTCTATCCAAAACTTATAATCTTTTCACATCAAGCAAGATTATTGATTTTTATTTTCCCTAGCAACCATTCATCATATTTTTTATATTGTCATTTCATAACCCACTAATATTCAGATCAGAAAAGAAAACTCATTTCAAACCAAAACGTTACACAGTCTACTCGTAAAAATTAAATATATGAATTTTATTCTAATGAAAAGAGCTTAAAGAGTTTGGTGTGTCAATCAAATTCGTCAGAGACAATTTTGTGAACATCAAACAAGAAAATGTTTCTTTTTTGGGGATAAGAATTTTCTTAAAGTCTTTCTTGGAAGGTTCTCAACTTCTAAAATGGTTTCTTGTTTCAAAATACTTGAGAACAAGTTCTTCCGGTGAAATTTTAAAGTTTAATTTCAGGGGAATACATTATATCTTCTAGGTATCTGCTGTGTATAGAGTAGAGGTAGAAGAGATACATTTACAGGTATAAAACCCTTAATTATAGACGTGGAGCTTAAAATAAGAAAGACAAAAAATGAGTGGTATTAGTAGAACACCTTAAAAAGGTTATTTTAAAAGTAGAATAACCCTAAAGTGAACGCTCTGTTAGTCTAGAAACTGGTTCTTATTCGTAGCACTAACAGACCAAAAAGTAATTGCAATCGTAAATAAACAATCATACGATCGATTAGCTTTTAGAAGGCAGGCTAAGACATTAGTTTGAGAAACGTAACACAAATTGAGGAATATTACGAAACACACGTGTGAAGTAGAGCAATTTGTAAATTTCATAATCAGGGTAGGGAGAATGAGCGAACGCTGCCAACTATGTCGGCAAGTGCACCGCCACGTTATATTTAAACTTCTTGGAGACAGCAGTTTTTGGCCCTCCATCCTGCCCACTTCGCGTCAGCGATGATCCCCTTTTTTCTTCATCCGCCAACATAATATGTATAGGTTGTGGACGACACGAGAGAAACCAATCTTTGGATAAGTCATTTAGTTAGCCAGGGAACACATAGAGTATTGAAATCACTTAAGGCATGGAATATTGCAGCAGTGCATGTCGTGCGACAAAATGACTACCTGTTGCTCAAATACCAGTTACAGTTGTTGAATTCCCTCATGCCCATATTCTCTTAGACATTGGTGAACATTTATCGTTAGGATCTGGTTTCTCATGACATGTTTTAACTGTTGCACAACAGACATTTCCAACAAATATATACGTTTGGTACCAAATTGTGAAAAATCCTTATTTATTATGTAACTAGCTGATCCAATAAAAGTTCTTTGAACTTATCTATACGACTAATTTGATTTAATTAGTTATTTATTCTGCAATTGGGGCTGAAGTTGAAATACAACACAGTTACAATTAAGTTAATCAATTTAAAGCTTTCTGATAAACAATATTTTTTGTGGAAATTAATTGTCCTTTCACACTAGCTGTGTGTAGGACGCTCTATGAAAGGGTAGAGCCAGACTGAAAAATTCAATACCATAGCCGGAATTTTGAACCACGGATCTTCTGGTTTCCGTCCAGCCGCTCTAACCATTTGAGCTACTATGGCCAAAGTGCCAACATGAGATTAAATTCCCCAACTGACTCGTGTTTCCCCCGGTAAACCACTAGAAGTTCTCATAAACAAATGAGACAACTAACTTAATGGCGACTTACTATGCTGTAAGTACTTTAAGAGTCTGGCTCTACCCTTTCATAGTGCGTCCTACACACGGCTAGTGTGAAAGAACAATTAATTTCCATTAATTGACCTAATAGTGGTCCGAACTATAAAGCCCGGACCATAAAGTACTTACAGTATAGTAAGTCGCCATTAAGGTAGTTATCATTTGACCATTTTTCTCACCTTTTGAGGGCACTGGGAGGTTATTTTTACCCAGACAGGGCTAGTTTTTAACAATATTAAAATATAAATATACAAAAAACTAAACATTGTAAGAAATTGAAATTTGGTATGATTATAGTATAAGGATGTATGCATTTAACGACTGTATAATATTTACATTAAGTTCATACAGTTCCTTGCAAAAGAGGCATAAGGCACTCTATGTATCCTGAAAAGAGTATTACACCCTATACTTCGGGTCCAGGTTCCTTGTAGGAATTTAAAGCTATAGGCACCAATCTTTTTCCTAAATAACATAAGACATAGTTTTATAATCTAAACTAAATAAAAATCATACATAGTTTATACTATGCACATGAAAAATTATTTAGTTGTGTTAAAAAAGGGATAATAGTTTTAAGGGCTGAATTTTATTTTTCCCTCCATTTTATAAATCATATGAATATGAAAGTTAGATTAGTGTGTTCAAGGAACATTAAAAAATAAGCAATAACAATTTTTTATCATTATCTTTTACAGTTTTTGAGAAACATGCACCTAAAGTATGAAAAATCAAGGTTTTGGGAAATCACGATCAAAGATTAAGCACCATTATTTTTAAATTATACATACTCTCAGACAATGCCTGCTCCATATTCCTGCTCAGTTAGGTTTTCTTCATCGTTTCCATTTCTTTTCTTACTTCTAGCTCTACTTTCAAGCAACTGAGCTGTTCTTTTTGCCTCTGAGAGTCAACGCACATATTTTTTTAGACATGCTGCCCTCATATTTTCACCAATCTTTATACCCATTTTTGTCATTACTTTATGCCTACCACTGCACCCATCATTATAACAAATAACATTAGCATATACACCAATTTTTAAAGTTTTTGGCCCAACATGCACAGTTTTTGGAATTATTTCCCATATTATATGATGAAAACTTTCATTTGGGTTTTGGGTTCGACCATGCAAGCACTTTCTCAGTGATTCATCTTGATAAAGTTCCCTAACTACTAGTTTAATTGCCAAAAGAACCTCTTCTGGAAGAGGTTGTTTATGTTTAAAAATTTCTTTCCTAATCTGAGCTCTTTGAAAGCCACATCATGTATCTTAACCTTTAGGACACAAACCATGCTGTGGATTACTATGTGTGGATAATTTATGAAAATAAATGGCCCAAATAGCTTGTTTCATTTCTGCAATTGTTTTACTTGTATTTCTCCTGATAGCTAGTCCATAATTCTGCTGGAGGTCAATCTCACTGTCTGTTAGTCTTACACGACCTGTAAGTTGTTTGCCATCTGGAAGAATCTTTCCATTTATACATCAGAAAGTGGGCGTGCCACCATCTTTAAATTTATGGATTAAAGGGCTTTAATAGTTAACCACTATTAGGTCAATTAATGAAAATGAATTGTTCTTTCACACTAGCATTAATTGACCTAATAGTGGTTAACTATAAAGCTTGGGCCTTAAAGTACTTACGTGTTGTAAGCCACCATTAAGGTAGTTGTCTTATGTGTTTATGAGAATTCCTAATTGTTTACCGGGGAAAATACGAGTCAGTTGGAGAATTTAGTGTCATGTCGGCACGTTGGCCATAGTAGCTCAATGGTTAGAGCGGCTGGACGGAAACCAGAAGATCCGTGGTTAAAATCCTGGCTACGGCATCAAATTTTTCAGTCTGGCTCTATCTCTCCACACTTTAGCCTACACACGGCTAGTATGAAAGAACAATTAATTTGCACTGGATGAGGTATTTTACGGGATTTTCCATTATCCTGAAAGACGAATGTTGAGTAACGGTAAGCTCTATGTTCCTTGGGCTCATTTGAGCGTCATTTCACCCATTCCATTCATCATCCGATATGACAACGTTAGAGCATTAAAACTGAAAAAAAAAAACAAAAAAAAAAACAAAAACGGGGGTTTAAGTAGCTACATATGTAGCTGGTGACGTCCTCTCATTCGGTATGCATTTTATGGGTTCAGTTTGTAAGAATATTTCAAATAACTCTCTTAATTTTTTTCTTCAGACTTCTGAAACATGAACATGAAACAAATACATACTTATAATTTTTTTTCTGAATTATTTCATCGTTATAGATACTTATTAGTTAATTTATAACTTTCCGCGCATTAAGCTTAACAACTTTAATCATTTAAGATAAATTTGTTGTAATCATTGAGTTAGTTTTTCACCTTTCATATGACATTTTTCAAAGATTTTAGATCATCAGAAGTCTATTCCTGATTGCATTAATGGATCAATTGTAAAACACTACCGTGAGGTATCCAAATGTTTAACTTCTATTAGCAGGGCTACCAATTTTGGAAGTGACGATGATTTAAATAATCTGTTATATATATATATATATATATATATATATATATATATATATATATATATATATGTATGTATCTATATCAGGAGAACTCTTTTGATGCTGGCTCGTTATTATAAATGGATAAATGCATAAGTAGTTTATAGTAAGTTCAATTCAACGCATTCGTTTAGTGGCGGAAATAAGCTAACAATTGTAATATTTCTTTTATCTTCTACAAATTCTGTATACATTATCATTAAAATCTGACGTGTTGCATTAGGATAACTTTCCCGCACCCATTTGACACCCATTTTATAAAATTTTTCAGGCACGTTTATTTTTCTCTCTCCCTCATGTTAATTTACATAAATAGTTTCATTATACATTTTGAGTAAGTAGTACAGAGGAAACCCGACTGGATAGAGAGGCATTTAAAAGTAGCTATTTATATACTGACTTTGAAATTCCAAACTGTTTCTATGAAATCGTGAGAAACACTGATTATCGACAGCACTTTTAAAAAGCACCTAGTATTGAAAAATGTAATCCAATATTAACAGACATGTCCAAATGTCCCATGCTAGAGGAAAAAGTGATTCAGATAATTGGTGTGTGTTCTAAACAGATCTGGTCCTTTTGCACAGTATTCTTTTTTGTCTCTTGGGGCTTACACGTATACAAAATTATGTAACCGTCCTTTGTAACAGAATGGGACTTCAAAGACTGTTTAGAAAAATCAAGATATAGGTATATTTTACTTGTTATGTTGACTGGTATATTAATGTCGTTAATCATTCTGAAAGTAAAAATATTCGAAAACTGGTCCACGTAAAAGATACAAGGGGCGTCCAGAAAGTAAGTTCTGTTTAAATTTATCTCCGCTGCAGCACTGCGATTGCAGTTCCGCACATGCGCGGTAGACGCTCTGTATCAAGGAGAAGAAACGTGCGCCATTGTGAGATCGCTGTCAGCCACGTACGCTTTGTTGTGCTTGTTTACAATGTCGGTGTTGATTGAAAATCCCGCCACCTGTGAAATCAGACCTGTGATTCGCTTTCTGAATGCTAGGATTGCGCTGCGCAATACAAAATAAGCGCCGAGGAATGCTGTCAAAAGGTTTTGTGTTTCTTCACGACAACGCACGACCACACACTGCAAATGCGACGAAAAACATCCTACAGGGATTTGGCTGGGATGTGTTTGACCATCCCCCCGTACATTCCTGACCTCGCTCCTAGCGACTTTCATCTGTTTTTGCATCTCAAATCTTTCCTTGGCGGTCAACAGTTCAACAATGACGAAGAGCTGAAAGAAAATGTTTCAAACTGGTTGAAGACTCAGGTGGCAAACTTCTATGAAGAAGGTATAAAAAACTTGTGCCCCTGCAAAATTTCGGCAGTTATGTAGAAAAGTAGTTTAAGAGTTTTAGAATTTTTTTGCAAACAATTTAATTTTAACAATTTAATTAATATTATTACCAACCAGAACATACTTTCTGGACATGTCTCGTATTTTAAAGTCAAGGGATCTTCGAAAATCGAAAATCTTCGTGTCGCAGCTTTGAAAGATTCTGATTTGAAATAAAAAAATAAGTGGTATGCATAGGATTTTTTCTTTTTTGAGTTATACTGTTAAATACACGTACACACTGAGCTTTTTCTAAAAATAGATTTTGCAGAGTGCTATGGCACGAATTGGATTTGTGTAGCATTATGATATAATTGAATCTTTTTGCGAATTTATCGAGAAATTTATTTATTTATTTAGAATATGCATGGATTAAACGACTGTACCTAATTAAACACCTGATTTAAGGTCGCGCCGTAGTCTATCTCATTAACCATGGGCATTTCTATTGTGTGCGTTATATCAGCGCTGCAGTAATTCAAATAAGTAGAAAATTATTAACATTTGCATGCCAGTATTTTACAAGATGTTAAGCGTATTTTAATGAGGCTTTCAACAGTTTACAAAGTGGAGTGTTTGTGTAAGCATTAGTTGAGTATATGTATGGCAGATGCTACATATTAGCAACCAAATTACCACTTATTACACTAGTCACAAACACTCCTCCTTTGCCACTACGCGAATCGCTAAAATATAGCGGCTCTTTCATGCTTAACTTGGCAACATCCTCACTACACATGGACCGGCACTAAGCGCTACCTACAATCACAACGCCGTGCTATTTTCATCCACCAGAAGCAGAAGTTGAACCATAATTACTTAAAATAAATTAATAATAGCAATGTGTGCTCCAGTAAAGGAAAGCAGATGGCATTTATATAATTCTTCACTTGCTGCAGAAAGCAATATAATACAATGCGATCCACATAAACCTGGACCATTTTATTAGGCAACTTTGGGAGAATATAAATCACAATTGGGAGATTATATTACACTATTTACATCTCAGATAAAATGTTGGAAGTGTCCTCCACCAACATCTATTCATGTTTGCACTCGTCTCACCATATTCTCTGAAGTTTTTTTGGAGATAATATCGAATGGAGTGAAGGTTATTTCCAGCAAGATGGACCAACGTGCCATACATCTAATGACACCATGGAACTTGTAACCAGTTTCTTTAATAATTGAATCATCTCAAAAGGTCTGTGGCCCCCCAGATCGCCTGACCTAACCTCACCGGATTTTTTTCTTGTGGGGGGGGGGTATCTAAAAATAGAGTGTAAAGTCTGTTTAGTTAACGCGTGTGCACGTCGGTCTCTGCCTTTGACGAACCCTTATAATCGTTTTACAAGACAGATCCTCCTTCTCGCAGTCCTTTCTGCAAGGACGTCATGGGTATCGTACGAGGTTTCGTCTAAATAAATTATCTTATGCCCATTACTGCGAAACTTCCTTGGTTTTGACAAGGTTTACAAATATATATAACTTATTCGAAGTGCGGTATTCGAAACCCAGCTCCTATAGGAGACCGCGCAAAGTGAAGCGCCCATAAGGGAAATCACAAATTCCTTGCAAATGTGCAACCAATTCGTCTATGGTGGGCGCTCTCCCTTTTGCATAGAATCTATAAATTTCTCGACGAATTAAATCGCATGTGAAATTATCTACTTTAGAGAAACGTTTCCTTTTGTTTTCGCACTTGATCGGCGACTTTGGTATTCCTTTCGTCACAATATTTCTTACTGTATTTCTGTGAATACCCAGAATTTATCATCAGGTTCATTGCACGATCCCTTACCAACATTATTTTTCGGCATATATTTATATGTGTTCAAAACAAGTGCTTGAATATACTTAGAAACAGTTCCCGTTATAACTTTGTTTTTTTTTTTTCTTCTTTTTTAGGCTTTTCCAGTAATATAACTCGACCCAGTTATTCACACTATTGTCATCACTCTGATTATTTTCACTTGGCTGAAAGTAATCTACTTCATTTCCATTTACCACTGCATTTCCCTCCTACGGTCTCCACATGGTGACACACAATAAATTACCGCACGTAATGAAACAAATCAACTGAAAGTTGGAACTTTGGCAGCTGAGACTCCACGTGGAGTAGACATGCGACTGTCACTTCGAGAAAATCAGGGTTGCTATTGGTCCTCAACGACAGTGTTCCATTTCTGAAGTGTGGAGATAGATTTATGACGGTCATTAGTGGGCGGTCGGGTCAGGTTCCTTTGACTCCGAACTGCACACCCATTGACTAGGCAGACTTTGCACGAATAGGCCACGGACAATTGATGATCTTAATGAATCCATTCGAACAAAAATAAGTAACATTGTCGAGGCTACTCTCCGTAAAACTTCAGAGAATATGGTGAGATGAGTGCAAACATGTATAGATGCTGGTGGAGGACATTTCCAAGATTTTCTCTCAAATGTAAGTAGTGTAATGTAATCTTTCAATTGTGTATTAATTCTCCCAAAGTTGCACGTGCGTCCTATTATTGGTTCAAAAGAAATGGCCTATTGAAGTGGTTTGGGTTTATATAGATCGCACTATAGTAGATACAGTTGTCTAAATGCACTTAGGTACATATAGTATATGCTAACTTTCATTGAATTCTATGAATAGTACATTTAACAGACAGAATTTAGTCTGGTTTATTAACATGATTAAAATAAACAATTTATTATTTAAAAGGCATTATGAGTAAGTTTACATAACGAATGCCTCTGTCAGTATATGCACTCCTTTTATGGCATCACAGAGGCCTCCATTTCACGATGACCACGATCTCAGTCGGTAGCGAATGAATTTAAAAGGTTCAAACCCCTCCCAGAACTAAATCCTGGCTGCGCCGCTTTGTCTTCAATGTTTTTTCTTTATTTTACAGTAATATTACAAACCCAGACACTTGAATTCATCTCTGTCGCACTTCAAATTGCTATACAGGATATTGCAGGGGCGGTACAAAAGGCAATTCTGTGAAGAAGAATGGCTTGCAGTACATGGTCAACTAGCTTGTGCTGGAATGTGTTTGTCTCGCTCTCGTGTCTTCATAGCTATTATTTTCCCCTCGCTTTAAGGTCTAGGCACAAGATGTATGTTTCGAAATATACAGGGTTAATTAGAAATCCGGGATCATCTAAATAACTTCTGAAGCATGTCGTTAATTGAAATGAAATTCGATATGCGTGGTGCCAAAGTACGTGGATCTCAAAGCCTGTATAACTCTTTAGAAGGATTGTATTCCATCCACAAAATCCATGTTATTTTACTAGAAATACATGTTTGGAGGCTCCTTGAACAAAACAATCTGATGTGTTGTACATGAATGCGAGAGGAAGAGTTAGCCACTACAATGGCTTTGAAATTCCGTTCTCTTTACATGGCCAGGACATAAAAAGAAAAAAAAAAACATCCTATTGAAAAAGAGTGTAAGTATTACAACAGAACCCCGTCTACCCGGATCAACTGGAACTAAGGACGATCCAGGATAATGAATATACGGGTTATCCAGTGAATGATGGATAAGAGTCAACATGAAAAGTTCAATGCCATGGCCGGGATTTGAACCACGGATCTTCTGGTTTCCGTCCAGTCGCTCTAACCCGTTGAGCTACCATGGCCAACGTGCCGTCCTGACATTACATTCTCCATTTGACTCGTATATTTCCCAGGTAGACCACTAGGGGCTCTTGCATCCGAGATACACCGTTTTTTGGCGACTTACTATCGTACGTACTTGAGTCCCAAGTTTCATCGTTTAACTCTTATTATTTTAGTTAATTGATGGAAATTAATCATTTCTCCACACTAGCCGTATATAGGCTAAGGTATTTGATGGATAGAGTCAACATGAAAAATTAAATGCCATGGCCGGGATTTGAACCACGGATGTTTCCGTCCAGTTGCTCTAACCCATTGAGCTACCATAGCCAACGTGCCGTCCTGACATTAAATTCTCCATTTGACTCGTTAGAGCGACTGGACGGTAACCAGGAGATCCATGGTTCAAATCCCGACCACGTCACCTCGCGGAAGTAGCCGAAAAGTATAGTCAATTACCAGCTAAGGCTGTGATGGACACATTACGAAACTAATCTTAGAGGATTTGTTAATTAAAAACAGATAAGTGACATAACTGTCAAATTGTTGCGATTTGTATTGCTCCACCGTGAGTAGTTTTAATTATTTACGAAAAAGTAAGAGAGTAAGTATTTGAGGATTCATATCAAAAACAAGAAATACTTGGGAAATGATTATTTCCGCACGAAGCTTTCCTTGATATACATTTGTGTTTTATGAAGATCTATATTTTTGTAGAGTAAGATTTTGTCTAACTCTTACGGTTTAGCAGTTATGCGAAAGCCATCGAAAATGAAAAGGACTTAAGAAGCTATTTCAAGAAAATTCAAGACACATATTTCGTCTCTTATAACTTTAAAATCAAAATCGTTGATGCATTTAAAATAAAACCGTTCGAATATGTTTCCATGTAAAGGACAGTTTGGAATAGAAATAATTTCTTTAAAGTCTTTGTGTCATGTTTTGAAGTTGTGGAATTTAAATATAAAGTTTGGTGAAACCCCGATATTGAATTTTGTGATGAAATGCAATACTTGCTCTACCTATTACAACCATTTAGGTCGAGGTGTTAAGTACCCTTAGTTTCTTTTTAGGTTTATTGCATTACTTAAAATTCCTGCATTGTGTGAAGCATCTGATTAAATGACATAGCAAAATTAATATACTGTTTCTCAAAATGATTAAGATATCTTAATTAAATTTAAAGATAAATAATGTAAAGGTTTAAAAAGTGGAAATGTCTCATGTGGAATTAAGAACTGAAGAAGCTGTTATTATTAAATGTTCACTAAATGGTTAATTAGGAGTACTTTGTTATCACAATTTGGATTTTCGTTTTCTCGATGGTTAATCGATTTATGCTTTAACTGCTGGAAAATATCACATTCATTCTATCCCTGGAAAATAGACACATGGCAGACTTTTGGACATGTGATATATGTTAAGCGGTGCTGAATCCTAACATTGGCAAATATTGTAATATTTCCAAAACTTTGAAAGAAAACATCAGTTATACATAAAAGCTTTCGTTCCTCTGATGTTATATCACATTCTCTATAAAAGAGAAGAACATGTAATGTTATAAGATAATTTAAGATAGCATTCACTTGTTTAAAATCAAAAGTTAAAGGTGTTTAGCATTGAACTTTACCCTCAAAGAATTTTATGCGCGCAAAGCGGTAGGGGCAGACGGGCTAAGCTTGGCGTTCAACAATTACATTACTGGTAAGGAAACAAGTAATTTTAAACGCCTGTTCAGACAACCCATTATCCTGTAATAGCCTCAGCAAGGATACAATGACGAAGTTGAATAAAATCTCTCTATGATACCATAGAAATGACTGATCTGTTTAGTTATTGACGTACGAGGCGTGTCCCTAAAATAAGGACTCCAATTTTATTTAATATAGAAAACATGTTTATTGTCAATGAATGTTACATTGATGGAAAGGCGGAACTTACAGCTATTTTCCAATGTAATCACCATTGCGATCGATGCACTTTTGCATGGGCTGTGGCAGTTTTTGTATACCCTTGTCATAGCACTCTCCCGCCAAGTTGCGCAGGTAGCACTCAACCTCGTTTATCAAATTATCGTCGGTCTGGAAGTGTGTTCCACCCAGGTGTGACTCAACTGAGAAAACAGATGATAATCACTAGGTGCTAAGTCTCGACTGTAGGGGGATGGATGAGGATGTCGCATCCAAACTGGGCCAGGAGATCAGCTTCGGCGAGCATTTTGGGGACTCACCTCGCAAACACACACCTTGCGATAATGCAAATGTTCGGTCAAAATCTTGTCAATCGTAGTCTTACTGACTTCAGGGATAAGTTCGCACAGCTCGCGAACTGTCATTCGCCGATCTTTAAGCATTTCGTGCTCCACTTTTGCAATTGTTTCGGCTGAAACCGAAGGCTGACCAGAACGCCGTTCGTCAAGGGCACCTGTACGTCTTTCTTTGAACTCTCTGACCCCCTTTCGCAAGCTTTTTTACGTCCATACATTGAGGCCCATAGACTTGGCATAACTGACCATGAATTTCAGTGGGTGTGGTGCCTTTGGCACTCAAAAAACGGATCACTGCACGCAACTCGCACTTGGCGGCGGAAGTGACAGGAAGCTCCATCGCAAACGGCTGCCCAGCCTAAACTAATGGTTGCAACGGATTTTTTTGTGGTGGGGACTTGAAGGTGTGAAACCAAGCTACAGGCCAGTGTTGCCGGATCTCGCGTAATAGCGTTCCTCATGGCTCCATTGCCTTGGAGACCTTATTTTACGGACACGCCTCGTACTAAAGCAACTGATAACACACAAAAAATGGTGGCCAAGCTCATTGAATTTCGGGCCTGTGTTTGGTAAATCCACGGTTCAAATCCAGCCAGGATCGTCTTCCCTTAGTGTGCTTTTCTCCTCTCAAGTGAGAAATGCCTGCGCGATATTCTAAACCTGACTAGAACAACATTTTTTGTCCCAATTGTTATTTAATTTTAATGCATCATCATCGTTCACATATAATACATTATTTTTATTTAACTATGCTATATTCACGCACATCCAGAATTATCGTGCAACGTAGCCTTATCTACTTTGCCAATATTGTGGCCCTATTTAATGTATTGTTTTAAAGAATTTTGGTTTTGTAAGCTATGTTGACTGCATTTTTTAACCATGTGCAACTTGCGAGAAATAGACCAACTGATGTTAGTGTTTAATGACGTGACGTGTAACGCGCAGCTGAATTAATATGTATTAACATTTTGGAATGTTAAAGTTATAGTTTGCCTTGGAAGGAAGCTAAAAGGAATTAATCGCTTAAACTATTATAGCAGAATGCAAATGCAATTTATTCTACTTAAATTCACATCATATACTGACCTGTCTTCTGCACTGCCCGTGGCTTCACCTACTAAGAAAACTCAAGCACTTAAACGCCATTACATTCCAAATATTAGTTCCCAACATTCTCGCGTGCTGCGACACAAACAGTGCAGCCTTAAGCATGCTATAATATCCCACAAATATTCATTATTTTATTGATTTTGTAACATACACTCTCATGCAAGAAAGTTATAAATACAAAGTAGGAATGGGTCCTCGATACTTGTGATATAGGTATTGCCAAACAAATTGGAATCTGGGATTTTCAAATAGTAAACTAAGGAGCGAGTCACTTATTCTTTCAATGCTTCCAATCCAGCTCACACCTTGGCACTAATAACTTGTTTCCGGTACTTAATGAGGGTAAGAGGCTTATTTACCACTGAGGTGTCCAGTACTAACCGCGAAAGGGGAAGGTGGTTTTACCTCCACCCACAGTTCATGCAGCCATGACGTAATGCCTTTACTGATAGCAGTCACAGACCTCACTGACGTTGCTTTTAACAGTGGCGGCTACTTCAGTTACTTCTACTATTGTTTTTGGTGGAAGTAATGTTAACAACGCCTCCTGAACATTTTTGTTACTGACTCTTTTGGAGCAGTTTATTTTTAACCACCTCATCAATGTTTGCCTCCAAGGATGAACAACAGAGTCTTAAAAGAGGACCAAATGGTCGTGTGATATTTTACTACGATACTGACTGTTTATGTGATTCATTTTCGAGAAAATGTGCTCATATGTAGAACCAAATATTGACATTAACTTTGCTGCAAACGTTCAACTTGGCAAATATTTCATTGGGAAGAGATTTAAATAAGTTGCAAGGTCGTTAAATTCTGCAAACAATTTTATTCCATTTGCAATGCGCGAGGAACATCTTTACAGGCAAAATTAAATATATTATTAAAAAGCCCGATTTCCTCTTGTATTGTTTTCAGGTCTCGAAATTTTTACTCGAAAGTGTTATACAGTCCCTTCGGAATTGTTAAATATTTTGCTAACAGATTGAAATTTATGGTAAAAATTAATTCCAAAGAATGAAAATGATATGTCACCAATTTCCCATTTGACCTTGCCATAGCGTTAATTGAGCCATACATTTGTTCACTGTGTCAACTAACGTAACGTATATGCATTTATCTTGCCCTTGTAAGCTCATGTTTAGGATATTAAGATGGTGAAATAGATCGGTCGCAAAAGCAGGTTCTCACAGTCATTTTTCTTTAGTTAATTCCGGAACTTGATGACCCTACAATAATAAATAGTGTAAATTAGGAAAATAAATTATTTGTACGACACTTATAATGGATACATAATATTTTACTTTTGCATACATACTTGCATCGTTACAAAATAAACTTTTCCCAATCGTTTTGGAATGCTGGACGTTTGGTTGCCATTGCGAGAGCCGTCGCTGTCTTGAGTGAAGGGGAAATGGGTCTTGCACAGCACAAATACAAAATGAAGGAGTTGGGATGAAACGACAGCGTGACATCTTTAGCTCATAAGAGCGCCGTTTGGGCACCTTTGTTTACAACCCTTACTGGTAGTCACAAAGATTTCACATGCAACATAGTTTGGCGATAACTATACCTTGATAATAACGATACTTCTATGGTATCGACATAACGGCACTTCAGAAAATTCTATCGGCACTTTTTGGTACTTCGGTGATGATTCTGATTTTTTTATTTTAAAATTACAAAATATTATTGCCACAAGAGAACATTGTAAACCCCGAGAAATTGCAACTACATTGTGCAAGAAAATAATCGTGTGTCAGCTTCAGTGCCCATTAACAGCTCCCAAGAAGAAAGCACTGCATATCCCAACAGCGCTTTGTCAGGTCCTCTTAGTAATGCACTGGATTACTGGAAAACAAATTTAAAATTTCCAAAACAAAAATAAAAAAGATTATCCACTAAATATTTGCGTATTCCAGCTGCTAAAGTTTCCTCTGAAAGACATTCAGCACGGTAGGACTCATTTGTAACAGAAAAAGAAGTAGACTTGACCGCAAGTCTAGTATTTTTGAACAAAAACGTATAAAAAGCCTAAAAGGCATTTTAGGCTTCCAAATGCCTAATGTAGAGTTTAAAAATGAGTACACCGATGGTTTTAAATTTTGTCTCATATGTGTACCAACATTCTATTTTGTGTTGAAACTAGAAGTAGAAATGACGGTATCGGGAAGCGAAGTATCTGGTATCGTGGAAAATATTGTATATAGGTATCGATTAGTGAGAAAAACGGTATCGACCCTTCCCTAGTACAAAGTCATAATGGAAACGATGCTTGTGAAAAACAAGGACTTTTGAAACTGTTTCCACAGACCTTCTGCAATCTAATTAAGACGGTTAGAGCATTAGTTACTAAGCACTACTAATAGTTTACAAGAAGGAGTTTACACTTACGTTTGCAGCGTCCTTTGTAGGCGATGGGAATGGCCTTGCCCTTCCTGCAGGCCGCTTCCTGGAGGTGGCAGGCGCTCTGGTAGGTGACGCCGTCCGCTCCGCACACTTGACGACTTGCCCCCGGTCCAGCCGCCGGACACCTCTGCGCGCACCTCACGCAGTGTGGATTCAGGTTCTGGTCGAGGAGACATTGCTTGCCGGCCGAACAGCGGATCCTGTCGCACGTACCTGCATGAGTGAGCCAGTGACGGACGGCGCGGTACTCCCAGGTCCTGTTTGAAGGCATATGGGCCCCGTCACAACAAGCTAACCAACCCATATGCCTCCAAGATACTATCACACACAACTAAAACAACCATACCACAATTAAGCATATACTCTAAACACCCAGGAGGGCGTAAGTAGCGCTTCACTTGTACACTTCTCATCAGAAACAATAAGACGAAGCAAGATTCTAAACTTTCGATGAATGCTCGCCTTGGTTCACAAGGTAACTGCAATGAAACTAAATTTTAGATAATTTGGATTTTAAAATGTGCCTAACAACAATCAGTGCCTCAGAGAGCTGAAAAACAAGTTCATTGATAGAAGTAACGTCTGGTGAGCAAATGCAAGCTTACAGAGGGCACACTTGGAGGAACCTAACGCCGTAGATCGTGTGCAGACCAATATAATTTCCTCTCTCAAAGCTTTTGACGAAATCTTAGAACGCTAGAGCACTATCGCTGTCACAGTCTTTTGGACGAGTCTTATTTATTTCATTTTTCAAGGAAAGGTAGAGTTAGACTGCAGAATTCAATGCCATAGCCGGGATTTGAAGCACGAATCTGCTGGTCTCGGTCCGGTTGCTCTAACCACTGAACTACCATGACAACGTGCCAGCATGACATTAAATTTTCCACTGATTCACATTGTTTCCGTTGAACTACTACTAGTAGTAGTAGTAGTAGCAGTAGTAGTAGTAGTAGTAGTAATAATAATAATAATAGTAATAATGATAATGATAATAGTAATGGTAATAATAATAGTAATAATGATAATAGTAATGGTAATAATAATAATAATAATAATAATAATAATAATAATAATAATAATAATAATAATAATAATAATAATAATAATAATGATGATGATGATGATGATGATGATGATGATGATGATGATGATGATGATGATGATGATGATAATAATAATAATAATAATAATAATAATAATAATAATAATAATAATAATAATAATAATAATAATAATAATAATAATAATAATAACCATTTGAGCTACTATGGCCAACATGCCGACATGACACTAAATTCTCCAACTGACTCGTGTTTCTCCCGGTAAACCTTTAGGAGTTTTCATAAATACATGAGACAACTACCTTAATGGCGACTACTATGCTGTAACTACTTTAAGGCCCGGTCTTTATAGTTCGGACCACTATTAGGTACAATTAATGGAAATTATTGGTCTTTCACACTAGCCGTGTGTAAAAATGAAATGGGCAGTGTTTAACGCCCGCTTTTACTACATACGGCACCGCAGGCGATGATACTGATGATACACGAAATGAAGATGGAGCACCGGTGGAATGAAATGCCGGGGAAACCGGAGATCTCGGAGAAAACCCGTCCCAGCGACGTGTTGTCCACCGCTAGCCGTGTGTAGGACGCACTATGAAAGGGTAGAGCCAGGCTGAAAAAGTCAATACTTCAATATTAATTACAATTAATATAAAACAGAATTTATCTCGTTCAACAGGTTGGAGATCGGGATATCCAAGGTTCAAATCCCAGCTATGGCATTGAGCTTTTCAGTCTGACTCTACCTATTTGAATCATCGCCTACACATGGCTAGTGTGGAAGAGCGATTTATTTGTATCGAAGAAGGAAGTGTTTACCATGAACATATCATCCCGCCATGCACCGCCGAGGCTCCCGCCGACACTTCGACACTGAAAGAGACCACCAGATGAGAGATGATATGAAATGACAATGGGGATGAAATGGAAGGACAGGACATCCGGGGGATGTAATTAACCTACACCGGCGACCCGAGACACCCCCCCCAAAAAAAACATGGGTCATGTAGGTCGGCCACAAAAATCGAACCCGTGCCTCCCGGGTCACAGACAAAACCGCCTGAGCCATTCCGCTCGGTAACATAGACATTACTTCTGAGCCACTCACTCATAAGAGTTCTAGGGTACACAATAAATATCTTCGATGCATACACCTTACAACAACGGCGTCTCCTTCCTGTTGTATATTGTGAGCCGCGCTTCTATGGCGGCTCATTATTTTTGAAGCGAAGGTTACGTGCTTCAAATGCTTGAAAGGCGGCTATTTGCTTACTGGTAGTGCTGCCAAACGGTATGGCAAAATACAATTTCGTCACAAACCAATTAACCACGACAGTGTTATCAAATTGTTGCAGACATTAGTGACTTATAAACTGCAAGGAAAAATTTGCAAGAAAATTTCCTTTAAAGAGTAGAAATAGAAGCCTTGACATCATTTGTTTGTTTTGAATAAGGCGAAAAGCTGAAAAAGGACGAATAGAAAACATTGCATGCTACTTAGGCAGAAATGCTGTTAATATGATTTAAATTATTAAGAAGACAAGAGAGCCTTTCGTCTTACGATTTTCGACTTATCATTAAATATCAGAAAAAAGCAGGTTTTGTAATTGATTTTGCACCGCTTCAGGATTTAAGTATTCTGACTGACCAAGAAGCGGAATACGATAACCTGCGTAAAGCAATGGTAAATCAGTGCTTGAACCATGTTAGTTTTTAATTATTGTAATATTTTCTATAAAATATCAATGCCTTTCCCCCAAAGAAATCATTGTCACTGAAATAAATGTTAATTTTCTGTTAAGTAATGTTGCATACTTATACATTAAATCTTTTGGCAAGAAATTTGGGTTGGAGTCAAATAAAGTTAGGGTTAGGATTACTACGTAGGGGATTCTACACTGCGACCACTCTTAGTTCATTGTGCCTATGCCTCCAAGTGGAGCATCCCCGGGAGGAAGGATGAGGTGAGAGTACACATAGGGAGGCTATCCCAAGGAGCCACTACATCCAGAGGGCACGGTCTCTATATTTTTACTTAGATGGAAACCTCCCTCATTAGGTCGGGACAACGTACATTCCCCTCTACTGTACTTTGGAAGCAGTTAAGTGCAGAGGATCTACTCCCATTAGTCCTGGACCCATAGGACAAAGAACTTGGGCCTCCTTCTACCCGGGAGCGATGGATACTCCGGGGCAATACCTGACTTCTTAAAAAGCCCCCCCCCCCCGCTGAGCACAACGTCAAGACGGGATGGAAGTGGATACGCCACTTACGCGCGTCAACCCCACAGGGAAGACTACCGAAAAACCTCGGTGGGGCTGCCTGGTGATTAGCACACCTTCTACTGGCTCTACAGGCTAGTACCCGGGACCTTTTAGGCAACCCTCTACCCCCTCCGGGCGGCCGTAGTCTGGCCGGAGGTACCCAATTTCCTGTGGGTGTCGGGAACACACTGCCCCCTCGAGTCCAACCCAATCCGAACAACCCCCCTACGGAAGGGGCTCGGCAGTTCGGCCCAAGGTTCCTCTAGTAACGTCAGAGGTACCACGAGTGCTAAGGGTCCGCAGCGCCCGCACCTCGGCAGCTGAAGGGGACGGATCCCCTCGCCTAGCAGTCCCAGCTGCTGGTTTGGAGACAGGCAACCGACCTACCAGAGGAGAATGTGGTTCACTTGGAGCATATCAACCTGCAATGCACCGCCGAGACTCCCAGCGACACTTCTGTCCTGAAAGAGACCACGAGATGAGAGACGATATGAAATGACAATAGAGAGAAATGGAGGGACAGGAAATTCGGGGATGTAATCAACCTACCCAGCATTCACCTGGCGAACCGGGAAAACCATCGAAAAAAGCCATGGGTCAGGTAGGTCGGCCACGGGAATCGAACCCTGACCTTCCGAATGCGGCAAATAAGCTTATCATGGCTCATGTCACTACATTCCTCACACTATTAGGGTGTAGGGCACAAGCAAATTGGGACTCTTGCCACCTTCGTAAGATCTACTACACCCCTTTCTCCTGGAGGAAGGGTTGAAGTAAAAGGAAGCACACAGGAGGCTGAGGAGAAATGCCAGAGTCTCTAAAAGTTGGAAATTAATTATTCTTTCACACTGGCCGTGTGTAGGCTAAATTGTGGAAACGTTGAGTCAGACTGAAAAATTCAATGCCATAGCCGGGATTTGAACCACGGATCTTCTGGTTTCCGTCCAGCCGCACTACCATTGTGCTACTATGGCCAACGTGCCGATATGACATTAAATTCTCCAACTGACTCATATTTTCCCGGTAAACCACTTAGGAGTTCTCATAAACACATGAGACAACTACCTTAATGGCGACTTACTACATGTAAGTACTTTAAGGCCCGGGCTTTATAGTTTACCACTATTAGGTTAATTAATGGAAATTAATTATTCTTTCACACTGGCCGTGTGTAGGCTAAATTGTGGAAACGTTGAGTCAGACTGAAAAATTCAATGCCATAGCCGGGATTTGAACCACGGATCTTCTGGTTTCCGTCCAGCCGCACTACCATTGTGCTACTATGGCCAACGTGCCGATATGACATTAAATTCTCCAACTGACTCATATTTTCCCGGTAAACCACTTAGGAGTTCTCATAAACACATGAGACAACTACCTTAATGGCGACTTACTACATGTAAGTACTTTAAGGCCCGGGCTTTATAGTTTACCACTATTAGGTTAATTAATGGAAATTAATTATTCTTTCACACTGGCCGTGTGTAGGCTAAATTGTGGAAACGTTGAGTCAGACTGAAAAATTCAATGCCATAGCCGGGATTTGAACCACGGATCTTCTGGTTTCCGTCCAGCCGCACTACCATTGTGCTACTATGGCCAACGTGCCGATATGACATTAAATTCTCCAACTGACTCATATTTTCCCGGTAAACCACTTAGGAGTTCTCATAAACACATGAGACAACTACCTTAATGGCGACTTACTACATGTAAGTACTTTAAGGCCCGGGCTTTATAGTTTACCACTATTAGGTTAATTAATGGAAATTAATTATTCTTTCACACTGGCCGTGTGTAGGCTAAATTGTGGAAACGTTGAGTCAGACTGAAAAATTCAATGCCATAGCCGGGATTTGAACCACGGATCTTCTGGTTTCCGTCCAGCCGCACTACCATTGTGCTACTATGGCCAACGTGCCGATATGACATTAAATTCTCCAACTGACTCATATTTTCCCGGTAAACCACTTAGGAGTTCTCATAAACACATGAGACAACTACCTTAATGGCGACTTACTACATGTAAGTACTTTAAGGCCCGGGCTTTATAGTTTACCACTATTAGGTTAATTAATGGAAATTAATTATTCTTTCACACTGGCCGTGTGTAGGCTAAATTGTGGAAACGTTGAGTCAGACTGAAAAATTCAATGCCATAGCCGGGATTTGAACCACGGATCTTCTGGTTTCCGTCCAGCCGCACTACCATTGTGCTACTATGGCCAACGTGCCGATATGACATTAAATTCTCCAACTGACTCATATTTTCCCGGTAAACCACTTAGGAGTTCTCATAAACACATGAGACAACTACCTTAATGGCGACTTACTACATGTAAGTACTTTAAGGCCCGGGCTTTATAGTTTACCACTATTAGGTTAATTAATGGAAATTAATTATTCTTTCACACTGGCCGTGTGTAGGCTAAATTGTGGAAACGTTGAGTCAGACTGAAAAATTCAATGCCATAGCCGGGATTTGAACCACGGATCTTCTGGTTTCCGTCCAGCCGCACTACCATTGTGCTACTATGGCCAACGTGCCGATATGACATTAAATTCTCCAACTGACTCATATTTTCCCGGTAAACCACTTAGGAGTTCTCATAAACACATGAGACAACTACCTTAATGGCGACTTACTACATGTAAGTACTTTAAGGCCCGGGCTTTATAGTTTACCACTATTAGGTTAATTAATGGAAATTAATTATTCTTTCACACTGGCCGTGTGTAGGCTAAATTGTGGAAACGTTGAGTCAGACTGAAAAATTCAATGCCATAGCCGGGATTTGAACCACGGATCTTCTGGTTTCCGTCCAGCCGCACTACCATTGTGCTACTATGGCCAACGTGCCGATATGACATTAAATTCTCCAACTGACTCATATTTTCCCGGTAAACCACTTAGGAGTTCTCATAAACACATGAGACAACTACCTTAATGGCGACTTACTACATGTAAGTACTTTAAGGCCCGGGCTTTATAGTTTACCACTATAAGGTTAATTAATGGAAATTAATTATTCTTTCACACTGGCCGTGTGTAGGCTAAATTGTGGAAACGTTGAGTCAGACTGAAAAATTCAATGCCATAGCCGGGATTTGAACCACGGATCTTCTGGTTTCCGTCCAGCCGCACTACCATTGTGCTACTATGGCCAACGTGCCGATATGACATTAAATTCTCCAACTGACTCATATTTTCCCGGTAAACCACTTAGGAGTTCTCATAAACACATGAGACAACTACCTTAATGGCGACTTACTACATGTAAGTACTTTAAGGCCCGGGCTTTATAGTTTACCACTATTAGGTTAATTAATGGAAATTAATTATTCTTTCACACTGGCCGTGTGTAGGCTAAATTGTGGAAACGTTGAGTCAGACTGAAAAATTCAATGCCATAGCCGGGATTTGAACCACGGATCTTCTGGTTTCCGTCCAGCCGCACTACCATTGTGCTACTATGGCCAACGTGCCGATATGACATTAAATTCTCCAACTGACTCATATTTTCCCGGTAAACCACTTAGGAGTTCTCATAAACACATGAGACAACTACCTTAATGGCGACTTACTACATGTAAGTACTTTAAGGCCCGGGCTTTATAGTTTACCACTATTAGGTTAATTAATGGAAATTAATTATTCTTTCACACTGGCCGTGTGTAGGCTAAATTGTGGAAACGTTGAGTCAGACTGAAAAATTCAATGCCATAGCCGGGATTTGAACCACGGATCTTCTGGTTTCCGTCCAGCCGCACTACCATTGTGCTACTATGGCCAACGTGCCGATATGACATTAAATTCTCCAACTGACTCATATTTTCCCGGTAAACCACTTAGGAGTTCTCATAAACACATGAGACAACTACCTTAATGGCGACTTACTACATGTAAGTACTTTAAGGCCCGGGCTTTATAGTTTACCACTATTAGGTTAATTAATGGAAATTAATTATTCTTTCACACTGGCCGTGTGTAGGCTAAATTGTGGAAACGTTGAGTCAGACTGAAAAATTCAATGCCATAGCCGGGATTTGAACCACGGATCTTCTGGTTTCCGTCCAGCCGCACTACCATTGTGCTACTATGGCCAACGTGCCGATATGACATTAAATTCTCCAACTGACTCATATTTTCCGGTAAACCACTTAGGAGTTCTCATAAACACATGAGACAACTACCTTAATGGCGACTTACTACATGTAAGTACTTTAAGGCCCGGGCTTTATAGTTTACCACTATTAGGTTAATTAATGGAAATTAATTATTCTTTCACACTGGCCGTGTGTAGGCTAAATTGTGGAAACGTTGAGTCAGACTGAAAAATTCAATGCCATAGCCGGGATTTGAACCACGGATCTTCTGGTTTCCGTCCAGCCGCACTACCATTGTGCTACTATGGCCAACGTGCCGATATGACATTAAATTCTCCAACTGACTCATATTTTCCCGGTAAACCACTTAGGAGTTCTCATAAACACATGAGACAACTACCTTAATGGCGACTTACTACATGTAAGTACTTTAAGGCCCGGGCTTTATAGTTTACCACTATTAGGTTAATTAATGGAAATTAATTATTCTTTCACACTGGCCGTGTGTAGGCTAAATTGTGGAAACGTTGAGTCAGACTGAAAAATTCAATGCCATAGCCGGGATTTGAACCACGGATCTTCTGGTTTCCGTCCAGCCGCACTACCATTGTGCTACTATGGCCAACGTGCCGATATGACATTAAATTCTCCAACTGACTCATATTTTCCCGGTAAACCACTTAGGAGTTCTCATAAACACATGAGACAACTACCTTAATGGCGACTTACTACATGTAAGTACTTTAAGGCCCGGGCTTTATAGTTTACCACTATTAGGTTAATTAATGGAAATTAATTATTCTTTCACACTGGCCGTGTGTAGGCTAAATTGTGGAAACGTTGAGTCAGACTGAAAAATTCAATGCCATAGCCGGGATTTGAACCACGGATCTTCTGGTTTCCGTCCAGCCGCACTACCATTGTGCTACTATGGCCAACGTGCCGATATGACATTAAATTCTCCAACTGACTCATATTTTCCCGGTAAACCACTTAGGAGTTCTCATAAACACATGAGACAACTACCTTAATGGCGACTTACTACATGTAAGTACTTTAAGGCCCGGGCTTTATAGTTTACCACTATTAGGTTAATTAATGGAAATTAATTATTCTTTCACACTGGCCGTGTGTAGGCTAAATTGTGGAAACGTTGAGTCAGACTGAAAAATTCAATGCCATAGCCGGGATTTGAACCACGGATCTTCTGGTTTCCGTCCAGCCGCACTACCATTGTGCTACTATGGCCAACGTGCCGATATGACATTAAATTCTCCAACTGACTCATATTTTCCCGGTAAACCACTTAGGAGTTCTCATAAACACATGAGACAACTACCTTAATGGCGACTTACTACATGTAAGTACTTTAAGGCCCGGGCTTTATAGTTTACCACTATTAGGTTAATTAATGGAAATTAATTATTCTTTCACACTGGCCGTGTGTAGGCTAAATTGTGGAAACGTTGAGTCAGACTGAAAAATTCAATGCCATAGCCGGGATTTGAACCACGGATCTTCTGGTTTCCGTCCAGCCGCACTACCATTGTGCTACTATGGCCAACGTGCCGATATGACATTAAATTCTCCAACTGACTCATATTTTCCCGGTAAACCACTTAGGAGTTCTCATAAACACATGAGACAACTACCTTAATGGCGACTTACTACATGTAAGTACTTTAAGGCCCGGGCTTTATAGTTTACCACTATTAGGTTAATTAATGGAAATTAATTATTCTTTCACACTGGCCGTGTGTAGGCTAAATTGTGGAAACGTTGAGTCAGACTGAAAAATTCAATGCCATAGCCGGGATTTGAACCACGGATCTTCTGGTTTCCGTCCAGCCGCACTACCATTGTGCTACTATGGCCAACGTGCCGATATGACATTAAATTCTCCAACTGACTCATATTTTCCCGGTAAACCACTTAGGAGTTCTCATAAACACATGAGACAACTACCTTAATGGCGACTTACTACATGTAAGTACTTTAAGGCCCGGGCTTTATAGTTTACCACTATTAGGTTAATTAATGGAAATTAATTATTCTTTCACACTGGCCGTGTGTAGGCTAAATTGTGGAAACGTTGAGTCAGACTGAAAAATTCAATGCCATAGCCGGGATTTGAACCACGGATCTTCTGGTTTCCGTCCAGCCGCACTACCATTGTGCTACTATGGCCAACGTGCCGATATGACATTAAATTCTCCAACTGACTCATATTTTCCGGTAAACCACTTAGGAGTTTTCATAAACACATGAGACAACTACCTTAATGGCGACTTACTACATGTAAGTACTTTAAGGCCCGGGCTTTATAGTTTACCACTATTAGGTTAATTAATGGAAATTAATTATTCTTTCACACTGGCCGTGTGTAGGCTAAATTGTGGAAACGTTGAGTCAGACTGAAAAATTCAATGCCATAGCCGGGATTTGAACCACGGATCTTCTGGTTTCCGTCCAGCCGCACTACCATTGTGCTACTATGGCCAACGTGCCGATATGACATTAAATTCTCCAACTGACTCATATTTTCCCGGTAAACCACTTAGGAGTTCTCATAAACACATGAGACAACTACCTTAATGGCGACTTACTACATGTAAGTACTTTAAGGCCCGGGCTTTATAGTTTACCACTATTAGGTTAATTAATGGAAATTAATTATTCTTTCACACTGGCCGTGTGTAGGCTAAATTGTGGAAACGTTGAGTCAGACTGAAAAATTCAATGCCATAGCCGGGATTTGAACCACGGATCTTCTGGTTTCCGTCCAGCCGCACTACCATTGTGCTACTATGGCCAACGTGCCGATATGACATTAAATTCTCCAACTGACTCATATTTTCCCGGTAAACCACTTAGGAGTTCTCATAAACACATGAGACAACTACCTTAATGGCGACTTACTACATGTAAGTACTTTAAGGCCCGGGCTTTATAGTTTACCACTATTAGGTTAATTAATGGAAATTAATTATTCTTTCACACTGGCCGTGTGTAGGCTAAATTGTGGAAACGTTGAGTCAGACTGAAAAATTCAATGCCATAGCCGGGATTTGAACCACGGATCTTCTGGTTTCCGTCCAGCCGCACTACCATTGTGCTACTATGGCCAACGTGCCGATATGACATTAAATTCTCCAACTGACTCATAATTTCCCGGTAAACCACTTAGGAGTTCTCATAAACACATGAGACAACTACCTTAATGGCGACTTACTACATGTAAGTACTTTAAGGCCCGGGCTTTATAGTTTACCACTATTAGGTTAATTAATGGAAATTAATTATTCTTTCACACTGGCCGTGTGTAGGCTAAATTGTGGAAACGTTGAGTCAGACTGAAAAATTCAATGCCATAGCCGGGATTTGAACCACGGATCTTCTGGTTTCCGTCCAGCCGCACTACCATTGTGCTACTATGGCCAACGTGCCGATATGACATTAAATTCTCCAACTGACTCATATTTTCCCGGTAAACCACTTAGGTAGTTGTCTCATGTGTTTATGAGAACTCCTAAGTGGTTTACCGGGAAAATATGAGTCAGTTGGAGAATTTAATGTCATATCGGCACGTTGGCCATAGTAGCACAATGGTAGTGCGGCTGGACGGAAACCAGAAGATCCGTGGTTCAAATCCCGGCTATGGCATTGAATTTTTCAGTCTGACTCAACGTTTCCACAATTTAGCCTACACACGGCCAGTGTGAAAGAATAATTAATTTCCATTAATTAACCTAATAGTGGTAAACTATAAAGCCCGGGCCTTAAAGTACTTACATGTAGTAAGTCGCCATTAAGGTAGTTGTCTCATGTGTTTATGAGAACTCCTAAGTGGTTTACCGGGAAAATATGAGTCAGTTGGAGAATTTAATGTCATATCGGCACGTTGGCCATAGTAGCACAATGGTAGTGCGGCTGGACGGAAACCAGAAGATCCGTGGTTCAAATCCCGGCTATGGCATTGAATTTTTCAGTCTGACTCAACGTTTCCACAATTTAGCCTACACACGGCCAGTGTGAAAGAATAATTAATTTCCATTAATTAACCTAATAGTGGTAAACTATAAAGCCCGGGCCTTAAAGTACTTACATGTAGTAAGTCGCCATTAAGGTAGTTGTCTCATGTGTTTATGAGAACTCCTAAGTGGTTTACCGGGAAAATATGAGTCAGTTGGAGAATTTAATGTCATATCGGCACGTTGGCCATAGTAGCACAATGGTAGTGCGGCTGGACGGAAACCAGAAGATCCGTGGTTCAAATCCCGGCTATGGCATTGAATTTTTCAGTCTGACTCAACGTTTCCACAATTTAGCCTACACACGGCCAGTGTGAAAGAATAATTAATTTCCATTAATTAACCTAATAGTGGTAAACTATAAAGCCCGGGCCTTAAAGTACTTACATGTAGTAAGTCGCCATTAAGGTAGTTGTCTCGTGTGTTTATGAGAACTCCTAAGTGGTTTACCGGGAAAATATGAGTCAGTTGGAGAATTTAATGTCATATCGGCACGTTGGCCATAGTAGCACAATGGTAGTGCGGCTGGACGGAAACCAGAAGATCCGTGGTTCAAATCCCGGCTATGGCATTGAATTTTTCAGTCTGACTCAACGTTTCCACAATTTAGCCTACACACGGCCAGTGTGAAAGAATAATTAATTTCCATTAATTAACCTAATAGTGGTAAACTATAAAGCCCGGGCCTTAAAGTACTTACATGTAGTAAGTCGCCATTAAGGTAGTTGTCTCATGTGTTTATGAGAACTCCTAAGTGGTTTACCGGGAAAATATGAGTCAGTTGGAGAATTTAATGTCATATCGGCACGTTGGCCATAGTAGCACAATGGTAGTGCGGCTGGACGGAAACCAGAAGATCCGTGGTTCAAATCCCGGCTATGGCATTGAATTTTTCAGTCTGACTCAACGTTTCCACAATTTAGCCTACACACGGCCAGTGTGAAAGAATAATTAATTTCCATTAATTAACCTAATAGTGGTAAACTATAAAGCCCGGGCCTTAAAGTACTTACATGTAGTAAGTCGCCATTAAGGTAGTTGTCTCATGTGTTTATGAGAACTCCTAAGTGGTTTACCGGGAAAATATGAGTCAGTTGGAGAATTTAATGTCATATCGGCACGTTGGCCATAGTAGCACAATGGTAGTGCGGCTGGACGGAAACCAGAAGATCCGTGGTTCAAATCCCGGCTATGGCATTGAATTTTTCAGTCTGACTCAACGTTTCCACAATTTAGCCTACACACGGCCAGTGTGAAAGAATAATTAATTTCCATTAATTAACCTAATAGTGGTAAACTATAAAGCCCGGGCCTTAAAGTACTTACATGTAGTAAGTCGCCATTAAGGTAGTTGTCTCATGTGTTTATGAGAACTCCTAAGTGGTTTACCGGGAAAATATGAGTCAGTTGGAGAATTTAATGTCATATCGGCACGTTGGCCATAGTAGCACAATGGTAGTGCGGCTGGACGGAAACCAGAAGATCCGTGGTTCAAATCCCGGCTATGGCATTGAATTTTTCAGTCTGACTCAACGTTTCCACAATTTAGCCTACACACGGCCAGTGTGAAAGAATAATTAATTTCCATTAATTAACCTAATAGTGGTAAACTATAAAGCCCGGGCCTTAAAGTACTTACATGTAGTAAGTCGCCATTAAGGTAGTTGTCTCATGTGTTTATGAGAACTCCTAAGTGGTTTACCGGGAAAATATGAGTCAGTTGGAGAATTTAATGTCATATCGGCACGTTGGCCATAGTAGCACAATGGTAGTGCGGCTGGACGGAAACCAGAAGATCCGTGGTTCAAATCCCGGCTATGGCATTGAATTTTTCAGTCTGACTCAACGTTTCCACAATTTAGCCTACACACGGCCAGTGTGAAAGAATAATTAATTTCCATTAATTAACCTAATAGTGGTAAACTATAAAGCCCGGGCCTTAAAGTACTTACATGTAGTAAGTCGCCATTAAGGTAGTTGTCTCATGTGTTTATGAGAACTCCTAAGTGGTTTACCGGGAAAATATGAGTCAGTTGGAGAATTTAATGTCATATCGGCACGTTGGCCATAGTAGCACAATGGTAGTGCGGCTGGACGGAAACCAGAAGATCCGTGGTTCAAATCCCGGCTATGGCATTGAATTTTTCAGTCTGACTCAACGTTTCCACAATTTAGCCTACACACGGCCAGTGTGAAAGAATAATTAATTTCCATTAATTAACCTAATAGTGGTAAACTATAAAGCCCGGGCCTTAAAGTACTTACATGTAGTAAGTCGCCATTAAGGTAGTTGTCTCATGTGTTTATGAGAACTCCTAAGTGGTTTACCGGGAAAATATGAGTCAGTTGGAGAATTTAATGTCATATCGGCACGTTGGCCATAGTAGCACAATGGTAGTGCGGCTGGACGGAAACCAGAAGATCCGTGGTTCAAATCCCGGCTATGGCATTGAATTTTTCAGTCTGACTCAACGTTTCCACAATTTAGCCTACACACGGCCAGTGTGAAAGAATAATTAATTTCCATTAATTAACCTAATAGTGGTAAACTATAAAGCCCGGGCCTTAAAGTACTTACATGTAGTAAGTCGCCATTAAGGTAGTTGTCTCATGTGTTTATGAGAACTCCTAAGTGGTATACCGGGAAAATATGAGTCAGTTGGAGAATTTAATGTCATATCGGCACGTTGGCCATAGTAGCACAATGGTAGTGCGGCTGGACGGAAACCAGAAGATCCGTGGTTCAAATCCCGGCTATGGCATTGAATTTTTCAGTCTGACTCAACGTTTCCACAATTTAGCCTACACACGGCCAGTGTGAAAGAATAATTAATTTCCATTAATTAACCTAATAGTGGTAAACTATAAAGCCCGGGCCTTAAAGTACTTACATGTAGTAAGTCGCCATTAAGGTAGTTGTCTCATGTGTTTATGAGAACTCCTAAGTGGTTTACCGGGAAAATATGAGTCAGTTGGAGAATTTAATGTCATATCGGCACGTTGGCCATAGTAGCACAATGGTAGTGCGGCTGGACGGAAACCAGAAGATCCGTGGTTCAAATCCCGGCTATGGCATTGAATTTTTCAGTCTGACTCAACGTTTCTCTCTAAAAGTTCCTTGCTCGAAAACCGTCTCATCATTTTAGCTGCCGAGAGAGAGTTATTATTTAGTAAATTACGTCCTCCAACATATCAGACGATGAATAGAATGGATGAAATGATGCTCAAATGAGCCTAGGGAACATGGATCTTAGAGTTACCCGACATTCGTCTTTCAGGATAAGGGAAAACTTAGGAAAAACCTTACCCAGGTAACTCACCCTCAGCGAGATTCGAACTCGTGACCTCTTGAACGTGAGGCAGACATGCTACCATGTACGCTACCGAGACGGGGCCGAGAGAGAGTGATGAACGACCCACTTAATCAGAAAACCTTTATATTTCTGGATTATATCCTTGGAACATGCTTCCGCGCCATTTGTCGGCACCGCCCCACGTCAAAAGTAGAAGCGCATTTAAACACGAGAAGGAAATGAAAGAAAGGGAAATAAGGGAAAGGAAATCGTGAAACATGAGCAACTACAAAAAAAAAAAAAAAAAATGCCTAACGACAAGGAAAACCATGAAAACCGTGATCGACAAGAATCAAAGCCAGAATCTCCATAATGGGAGCTTCACACGTAACCATGGAGTCATTTCGGTAATTTCTCACGCTATTTCTGTGCTGTCTTTGTTTGTTCCTCAATGCAGGATTTAGAATTTAAAGTCTCTCTGGCTTACATTTCTGCCTCAGCCAAGATGTATATAATGTGACTTTGTGGGTTCGTGAGAATCAAAAGTCGAGGCTTCAAATACAAAAACTGCACTTTATTTCCCTAGCAAATACATTCGCCACATCACAATTTGCTAGCTAACCTAAAACTGTTTATTTTTCCAACAACTACTCTCAACTGTCTCTCACTTCCGGTAACGATCGACCATCATTTTTCATCGGCTTCGCTAGCCTACCACCAGGGTGACAATAATTTTCATTCTTTTTCTGCAAACTTGTTGAATGTACCATATCTTTACTGTCAAACATTCTGGTATCATTGACTTTAATGCTGGAGTTATTAAAGAGCCACTATCACGTTAAATAACTCATAAACGAGTCGTAAAATGTTCATCACTATATCTCCCTTTTTAATACTAATATCTATTTTCTACATTTTTGAGCCGAAATCAAACTGCACTCTTGAAATTCTAAACTGCTTGAAAATATTCAACGTGTTCTTCCGAAACGAATATCTAACAGAATTACCACCTTCATATGTCACATTTTTCACTGAAAGCGAATGCAGCATCACTGGTACCTAACAAATGCAGCAAAGAACAAATGAGGATATCTTAATCCTTAAAAAATGAAAGAAAAAGGAAACGAAACTAGCCAAAGTAGAAATAAAAGGGTCTGTCCGGTAACTCTTACTGTACAGTTAAAATTATTTTAATCACATTTTGATGTTTTCATAGCAGGAGTACTTTATAAAAGATGAATATCAAAAACCTTCAGTTCATAGTATGATACGATTACTATCGGCTGAGAGAGCATTAGGAAGTACAAGCAAAATACAGGATGTATGTAAATGAAGATCGGGGTTTTAACCCTTTATAATATTTATTGCATTAAACTTACAGTTATAAATGATATGTCATATGAAAAAGCAACTCAAATAGTTTTGTTTGTTGGCACCAGTGAGCATGTGCGTGCAATGTTTCTGCCGCAATCCGCTAGATAGCGGTAGTAGCAAAGATGGCGACTAGTAAACAGAAAGCATTCTGTATTTTGGAGTTTGCAAAGACCGAATCTGTAGTTACTGTGTAACGTGCGTTCCGCATTAAGTTCGGTTGTGATCCTCCTAGTGACAATAACATTCGTAGAAGGTATCAGTTTGAAGATACCGGCTGCCTTTGTAAAGGGAAGAACACGGGACGACCAAGAGTAAGTGAAGTGACTGTTGAGTGAGTGAGAGAGTCGTTCACTCGTAGCCCAAAGAAATCAGTCCGGAAGGCTAGTCGTGAATTACAAGTTCCTGTGTCGACTGTTTGGAAAGTTGTATGAAAACGCTTATGGCTACGTCCTTGCCGTTTACAGTTATTGCAGGCTCTAAAGCCAACAGATCACGGATTACGTGCCAACTTCACAAACAGCATGTTTCATGGCGATGACGATTTTATGGATCGTGTTGTCTTCAGTGATGAATCGACCTTTCACCTTAGTAGACATGTTAACACTCATAATGTGCGCAACTGGGGCTCAGAAGATCCTCACGAGATGATAAAAATGCAATGAGATTCCCCTAAAGTGAATGCTTTTTGTGCCGTATCCCGGCGAAAGTTTATGGACCTTTCTTTTTTGGTGAACCTACTGTAACTGGCACTTCTTACCTTGATACACTAGAGCAATGCCTCTTCCCTAAGTTGGAAGAAAATGAGCCAGAGAACTTCATTTTCCAGCAAGATGGTGTGCCACCTCACTGGCATAACGAAGTACGCGATTGGTTGAACGTCACCGTACCCTAGAAGTGGATAGGCCGTAAGGGTTCCAATGACAGGGCTTCTTATGCATTGGCTCTACGTTTTCCTGACCTAACGCAACGCGATTTTTAACTTTTGGACTTCATCAAGGATCGTGTGTATGTGCCTCCGCTACCAGCTGACTTCCCTGAATTAAGAAACAAGATTGAAGCAGGTGTTGCTACAATTATAGACTTGATGTGTGCCGTGTGAAAAAGGATAGTCACATTGAGCATTTATAAGGTTCTTGGTAAAACTGTTTGAGTTGCTTTTTCATTTGACATATCATTTATAATTGTAAGTTGAATGTAATAAATATTATAAAGAGTTAAAGCCCCGATATTTATTTATATACACCATGTATATCTAAAAGATGGCATTATTGGAAGGCTTTATATTCTCTGTTGAGCTCTTGATAGAGTATTGTTTTTCTGAAGCAAAGATGTTTAGTTGTTGCTTTCTTGAAAACAATAACTGTCACATTAACAAAACTTTAGTTTTAAGACGGTAAGCATACGATATGTGCATCTTTGTAGAACGAGAGAGAAGTTTTCTGTGAACTGGTGATCGATTAGTCATGCCAGGTAGTATTTACCAAGCCAACAATGAGGGTGACATGGCTGCTTGAGCCGAAAGCGTTATATTTAGATGCTGAATCATTAAATCGAAAGTAAAAGTTAAATAGAAGGATGTAAAAATCTTAAGACTTATATTTAACTATTTAATACGATGATACCTTTATGTAGTAGAACACATATTAATAATTGGAGGATTAAATCATTTTATTAACATCAATGGTAAAAATGCACACCGCATATAGTGCACGAATTTCAACTTTACCAGCATGATAGCATAAGCAGGAAGTGCATTAATAAAAGAAAAATATTTTCCTGATAAGAATGTTTTAAATATAGCATTCGTCACGGATGCAGAAATGTGCTCGCTCTAGTGACCTATTTGTTCCATATAAAACCTCCAAGTGAAACACGTACACAATAGAACTTCAATATGTAAAGTCATAGTTTGCTTATTTTTTGTTCACCTGTCCTGAAGGCAAGCACGGTTCTCATAAGTTACCGGATGTTAGTCGTTACTATTTTGCCTCCAAGCTATCTACCCACTATCCATTGATGTCTAGACTGCTTCCTTTCGGTTCGGTACACCTACTTATATCCTCTACAAGATGCAAAATATTAGCCCACATACCCGATTGTACCTTGCCGGTTTGCTGAGAGACCTCGGATCGTTTGCTGAGCTAATATGTCATGGAGTTTGACAGGACTGCACCACAGAATTCATCTTTTTTTATTGTTCTTAATTAAGCAAGTAAAATAATGGTTGGGATTGTTAAGAATTGGGGTCGTGCATGGGAGGTATTCGGTTCAAATCCCGCCAATATCTCCTTACTGTTGCTTTTATCTAGGGTTTTCTCAGTCCTCATAAGTGGTAAACGCTGGAAGATACCCTAAGTTTAGAGCTCGAAAGTTTATTTTCCAAATTTTATTTTCAAATTATTATTTCATTTGAAAATAATTTCATGTCATGCATCATCAGCATCCACCACTTGTAAGGAGTGGGACCGGCGTCATACACCAGAAAAGAGGAACCTTACACTTTCCCTTCTTTTGACTTTGCATCTGGGACACCGGATACTTTTGTATAAGAAGAAAATTATGACAGCTTTCCGTAATTCAATGATCCGCATAGTTAAGTTGTTAAAAATGTATTGTATGTGCAACCTCTTCCTTCTTCAATGCATGCTCCGTTTCAATATTTTAGTTTCTCCTTCCTTCGTCCTTTCGGGCTTCCAGTACCTCTCCTACTAATTGCCTTAAATAACATTTCTTGAAATTTAGTATCCTCAATGGTATTTATATACTGAAATATTCATCGTGATATTCTATTATATTTAATTTATATTGACAAATCTGTAATTCATCCCTAGTTTCTTCATTTCGAAAGCGATGAGATCTAGCGTGTCCCTTTTTTATCTTTAAAATGTAATTTTGGCACTTTGTAATTTATTCTGTACCTTTTGTTTTATTAGTGCTTCTGACCTATAAAGAAAAAAAAAAAGGAATAGTCGTTGTTTTATAAAATTTATAAAATTTAATTCTTTGCCTTTCCTTGTTTAATTCTTTAGCGTCCAATCCAATTGAGGGTCCAGATGCTAGTTGTCCCCATAATCTATCCCATCTAAGAGCATCAAGATATAACTGTTTAAGAGTATCAAGATCACTGTATAACTTCCTTAGTTAATTGATGGAAATTAATCGTTTCTCCACACTAGCCGTACATAGGCTAAGATTTTTTATGGATTGAGTCAACATGAAAAATTCAATGCCACGGATCTCCTGGTTTCCGTCCAGTCGCTCTTAATTTTTGAGCTACCATGGCCAACGTGCTCTCCTGACATGTACGGCTACCTATAGTATGGAGAAATGATTAATTTCCATCAATTAACTAAAATAATAAAAGTTAAATGATGAAGCCTGGGATTCAAGTACTTACGATAGTAAGTCGCCCCAAACGGTGTATCTCGGATGCGAGAGCCCCTAGTGGTCTACCGGGGAAATATATGAGTCAAATGGAGAATTTAATGTCAGGACGGCACGTTGGCCATGGTAGCTCAAAGGTTAAGACTTATCAGCCACTGTACGAGTATATGAATGCAAGTTGCTGAGTATATTAAAAGTTTGAGGTAGCCTTGAAGGTGGACCAAGTCGAGACAGTTACACTTTTCAGGAATAAGAAATAGCCTAATAGTAAATTAGAAGATTCTTTTCTTTAATAAGCATTCATCAGCACCATGCCAATATCTGAAAGTATAAACGTTTCGGTGTGCTCAAGTTCCATTTGTCTTTATTCATCTGAGAGATAGAAGCTGAACATATAGACTTTGATTTTGAGTACTTAATTATTATGTTTCTATAAGGAAAACTAACACCAACATTGGTGCATGAGAACACACTTTATACAATAAGTGTGTAAAACTACAAGAATTATATGAAGCTAGGGGCTTAATGAAGGAGTTGAGACGCCATGAAAGAAAATGTCATGGATAACGTTAACCACTGAAAATGAATAGCATTAAAGCATGACCTACATACAATGAATGTTCTGTGGAAGAAAAATTAAACATACATCGGAGAAATTAATAGCAATCAAGCTCTAAACAAGTGTCAAATATAGGATAACGTATTTTATATGTAAATGTTTATAAGACACGTTCAGATTTGGTTCAAAGAAATTGCAAATATTGCCACCAACATTTTACCATGTTTCATTTGAACCAGAAAACTAACAGGGAAGAAAATCATTGTCAAGCGTGCATTGATAAATATTAATGCTGCATGAAAATTTAGGCAGTGTTTCGTGTTTAACTTATATGACTCAATAAATGGCATTATTTGGAGAGTCTAACCACTGTATGTCATGTTACTTTTGACGATTAAAACACTACGAAGCGATGTGTTTCAACAAATCATAGTTTCTTGTTCCACATTACGATGAACTCCTATCAGCTTTGCTTGGGGTGACAGTGAATGCGTGGCAGGGGCCCAGGACCTGTCGCACGGATGTTCAATTTGTCACAGTCATTGCTGGCATGACCTCTCCACGTCGCTTCGAAGAGCAAGCAATAGAATCCACGACGTAGCTTCCTCTTTGTTTTTACATTCTGGTTCCTTCTCATTGCATTGTCAACAATTTCCTTCACTATATTCTTCATGGGCAACTTCATCACACCGTATCTGACCTTTGTAACATCCGCCAATGCCATTGGTGGTAGGCCAGACTTAGGATTGGCCTTAAGTCTCGATCCATCAACTACTCCCACCCTAAGGTGTTCTCGTCTCACCGCGACTGGAAGTTGCGCTTTAGCTCTCTCCGTTATCTGTTGGTCTAGACATTACGGCCTTCATCACTTTCTGGTGTTCTATCTGGCCGTCTAGCCATTTCTGTTCTTGATCTTTGCGTTCTTTCACAGCATTAATTGTATTCCATGTCATCTTCAAGGGCTTTCACCATTGCATTTATCTCAGATTTAAGGCAGTTAATGTCTGAACCGAATTCAGATTCCATTTTCTTCATTTTGTTCTTTATTTATTCTTTAACACTCCATTTACTTCACACTTTCTCCATTCCAGAATTTCTTCTCTATCTTCTCCATTATATCACTTCCTATTTTATCCATTCCGGAATTTAGAATTCTTTCACTTGTTAACTCCTCCATTCCAACCAATAATTTCGAAGCATTTCCTCTACATTGGTTTTCAATCACATTCATATCACCCACGTGACTTAGTACAGGTCTTTTTAAGCTATTATCTTACTAATTTTCAGTCACTTAATATTATTCACTTTTGCTGAGATTTCACTTAACTCAAACTGTCACTTCATCAGTATGAACTAGTTGTAATTTTCACTATCACTTCAATTTCTCTGTGCCATAATGAGATATTCCCTACATAGCCTCTTCTTCCGAACGGTTCACTTTCTGGGGAGTCAAACACAAGACGCCTCGAACTACTTGTTGCACTAACTGTACGTGGTCACAGTTGTCAACTTGCTCTGAAAGCAGAACTTTATGTCGAATTAGAAATACACTCACTAAATCACTCACTTGCTCGTTTATATGGCCGTGGGAAATTGCCACTATCTTTTCGAGAAAGTTTGAGAAAGCGAAACTCCTAGAAGATTCAGGTTTTCCGGTCATTGTGATTATCGTGTTTAGGATGGGCAAGCGCGCTACTTATCCGCTTACCGTTTCGACCGCCTAGTGTCGACCTACAGTTATCCTGGAACATACCGGCTAGCTGTGTGTACGTCACTATAAAGTCCTGAAGAGAACATTTTGGAGCTAATCATTTCTAGAACAATGAGTGGAGGTATAAAAGAAGCTGTGGCTAGCCAGTCGAGCCAATGTTAATACACTTGTAAATAATCGTGTGCGTGCAGTTGTGTAGTGAATTGAAAGTGAATTATATTGTTTGTAAACGTGTGGCAGACGACCTTGAAGGTTGCATTGGTTTATGTTACGTCATCCTGCTGCAAAGGGCTGTACAAACTGTCTTCTACGGAAATAAATAGCATTTTGAATTTATCCAAACTAGACTTTTAATTTTACAAATGCACAAAGTCACAATATGCAATAGGGAATAAGTTTTGGCAACATTTAAGTTGAAATTTTGTTGAGATAGTGATGAAGTAGGGGAACTTATGTAAGAAAAAGGGGCATGTATTTCTAAATTTTGTGTCTTTTGTGTGTTATTTTTATCGATTATTGAGAGCCTGTAATCCTGAAGACCTTGATCGCTGCAAGAAGATTCTTCGATTAGTATTTCAACGACTCAAGGCAAGTTACCTTCTCATTGTTATTATGTAAACAGTTATTTTAAACCATAAAATATTGATACGGCAATAAGCAATTATAATACTTCAATAGTTCAATTTCTAGTGCTAAGACGTAGAAACATCTTAATCCTTCCATCTCAGACAGTCGCAAGTCACTCCAAATAACATTCATTAACCCCAGCTAACTTAAGTGACGTTGCCTATTTATAACCACTAAAAGAAACTGAAACAAAAAAGTTTCATAGTACCTGTCGTCGATTCAACCCACATGAAGATCTTGGGGACATCGAGTTTCGCGCGTAGGGGGAGACGATAATATCCAAAGAACTGGTCGATTTTGTTTATGCATGCTATACGAACCAGAAATTTCTCATTCATAACAATCAAGCTTACTTCCAGTTGGAGCCTTTTCTTGTTCGTGTTTGAAATTAAAGCTGTATTCGATAAAAACAAACTTGGTTTACTCACTAAAATTTAAGGAAATAAAAGAAAAATATTTCACAAGCATTAAGGAAAAATAATCCATTTTGACTCCTACCGAAAGCAGCAGGATACTGGAGTTCGTAGAGGGGAATGCCATATTTGGGGGTTGATATAAAATAAAATGAAAAGAGTGAATAATAAACAACCGAGCGCAATGGCTCAGGCGGTTTCGTCTGTGACCGGCATTCGGGAGGGCGGGTTCGATTCCCGTTGCCGACCTACTTGACCCATGTTTTTTTTTTCCATGGGCGAATGCTGGGTAGGTTAATTACATCCCCGAATCTCCTGTACCTCCATTTCATCTCCATTATCATTCCAAATGATCTCTTATCTGATGGTCTCCTTCAGGGTAGACGTGTCGGCGGGTGTCTCGTCGTTGCATGGCAGGATGATATATTCTTGCTAAAACGTCCTTCTCTGGACATGTCACGCCTTTTCCGAACCACATTAAGGTGGGATGCCGGTTGCACGGGGAGTTTCCAATTGGTTAAGTGTAGGGACGCTGCCTTGTGCACTGTTGTAGCTCCTTGGGATGGCCGCGCTCTGCCTACTGTCACCTCATCCTTCCTCCCGGGGTGCTCGCCTCGGTAGCGTAGATGGTAGTATGTCTGCCTCACGTTCAAGAGGTCCCGAGTTCGAATCTCGGTCAGGGTGAGTTACCTGGACAAGGTTTTTCCGAGTTTTTCCCTTATCCTGATAGACAAATGTCGGGTAACTCTGAGCTCCATGGGCCCCGGACTAATATGAGCATCATTTCACCCGTGTCACTCATCGTCCGATATGTCTTAAAGTTGGAGGACGTAAATTGCAAAAAAAAAAAAAAAAAAAAAAAAAAAAAAAAAAAAATCTTTGGGTGCTCCACTTGGGGACATAGGCACAATAAACTAAGTTTGGACCTCCGTGGCGGTTTCCCTCCGTAGCTTAGTTCAGTCCATTGCAGTCCAGTGCCATCATGCAAAGAGAAATGTGGTGAAATCTTGGTACGAAGTTTTGGGTGGAATGCAACACTTTATAGTAGTTGTGTAAGTACGAAGCAGATAAATTAATAATAAGAGAAGGTATTCACATAACATTTTTTTCATTCTTAGACAGCAATAGATTGATTTTATTGAATGCAGAAGTAGCGCCGAAGACATGCTGTAACGGGGGAATCTGGACTTTATCGTTTTACAACTTGCGTTCTATTTGAATGACTACATTTACTTCTTAAGCCAGGGAGAGGAAAAATAAGTACGATGATAAGAGAGTGACATGAAAGTGTTGCGATCTTCTCAGACATGAACCAGAGAAACAGCTGTTGTGAAGTTGTTGGCTTTTATGACTTGTAAACCAACCGAGTTGCAGGAAGATAATATTTTTGAAAGCCAGCTAGGATTAACAAATGCACTCCACTTGTAAGTGCTAGTAAGTTTCGTCATCTCATCTTAGAGGCTCTTATAGAAAGTCTGTTGTTAAAATTTATTTTAAGAGTATTTCTTTCAAATAAAAATAACCGTGTGGTAAAAATAACCGGAACAATTCTGACCTGTTACGCTCACATACCTCCCCCCTGTCCTAAGCACAACAGCTTATTTTTCTACCTGCTCCATATTAAATGATTAAGTTATTTTCAGAAATGGTTTTATTACTTATTTTCTTGTGGTTAAAATGGGATTACATTGTAGTGTAATGATATAAAAAGCCGGTCTTTATGTGGCAGCTTTGACATTACGTTCCCTTTGTATGACCACAAACTGGCATACAGCAAATTATCACAAGGAAAAAGAAAAGTGTTTGACAATGCAAATTAATTTTAAAGAATACTTCTGAAATGTTTAATACCACAAAAATTGTTTCATATAAATGTTACGTTTTAAAAGATTTGCAGGTTTTGTATATGTCGTGTGAAATTAAGTTATAAATTCAGAATGAAGAAAACTTTGCCAGTTATTCCGAAAATATTCAAGAAACATTTTATTTTTTATGCAAATTATTTAATATAAAGGTTCTTTCAACAACAGTCCCCTATCTTTAACATGTGATAGGTGCCGTTCTTATTGAGTTACAGCAGTAATTTTCTTCATGTGGTTACAATAGTTATTGACAAATAGTCATGGAACGTTACAGGATTCAACAACGCGTAGAAAATCTGAAAGTGTATTATCAAAATGGATCATCTGTTCGCAAGACCTTTCGTGTATTATGTGAAGTAATCGTGTGTAATCGTCCCTGCGAGAGAATGATTCGGCGTTTGTTTCTCAATTGGATCGTATGGATCTCAGAAACATTGGTTCCAGCAAGATGGTGCCACATGTCATTCTGCTCTCGAAACAGTCGTTCCTTTGAAGGAGGAGTTCAGAGATTTCGTCATTTTCCGTGAAGGTGATGTTAACTGGCCCCCCGAGATTATGTGATTTAACGCCATTGAATTAATTCTTGTGGGGTTATGTTAAATCTTGAGTTTATCCCAACAAGCCAGAAAGGTAAATGACCTAATGAATAACATCACGCGTGTTATTTGTAAAGTTTGACCTAATTTATGTTCTTCTGTCATTGAAAATTGGGTCAGCCGTATATACGCAACCTAACGAAGTCACGGCAATCACTTAACCGATGTTCACTTCCACACGCAATGACATCAATGTTCCAAAATAAAAAAAAAAAAAAAAAATAAAAACGAAATATTTGTCATTGAAATTCGGAATAGTTAGAGTCATATTTTAAGGGGTGGGGGGTGGAACTTTGCACGTTTGTTTTTATAATCTACGTCCTCCAACGTCAAGCCATATCGGACGATCAATGGAATGGGTGAAATGATGCTCAAATGAGCCCACAGTCCATAGAGCTTAGAGTTACCCGACATTCATCTTTCAGGATAAGGGAAAACCCCGGAAAAACCTTATCCAGGTAACTCACCCCGACCGAGATTCGAACTCGGGACCTCTTGAACGTGAGGCAGACATGCTACCACCACGGTACCGAGGCGGGCAGGAAACTTTGCATGTAAACAGTTTTTGGTGTAGGGTGTTTTTCTAGAAATTTTTCGGATTTCATCCCTGCAAGATAAAGTACCAAGTACAGTTTTTCTTTTAGTGCTATGCAGTTCACAGACACAATCAGATAGATAAACACATATACAAAATGAAGTAGGGAACTTTTCCTAAAATTATTTTTGTAGGAGGGATTCGACTTTACTTAATTTTGTTTAATATTTTTTTAATTTGATCCTAAGTTTACTTCGATTCTGTTCTTAGGTATCTCAAAACATCTATTCTCGATATCGAATTTTGGGTGGAATGCAACACTTCTTCTACTTGTACAAATGACTTTCCTTTCTACTATACTGTAAAACGTTTCTAAAATGGAACGCGATCGTACCGATATTTACCAGGGCTGTTCAATAAAGAATGATCACAATTCTTTTTTTTTTTTTTTTTTTTTTTTTTTTTTTTTTTTTTTTTTTTTGGTAACGTACCTTTACACATCCTCATAATTTTGATGGTCCTTCTCAAAATAGTCTCCCCTGAATGCGATGCACTTGTCCCAGCATCTCTGCCAGTCTTTAAAGATATGCTGGAAACAATTTTTTTGAGAGATCGTTCAAAATCGCCTCCGCAGTCTTCACCATTGCTTCTCATGATGAATAATGCCTCCCACGAAGGCGTTTCTTCAAGTTAAGGAATAGAAAAAATTCACATGGGGCTAAATCCGGACTATAGGGAGGGTGAGGGATGCACTTTACGTTGATTTTTGCAAGATATTCAGCAACAACATTGGCAATATGCGGCGTGCATTATCGTGGTGCAGCATCCAGCCTGCTTCGCGGAAATGTGGCACGCAATCAAATGTTCAGTATTTCAGAAAGTGATCTTAGGGTAATTCGCCGATGCTCTCTCAGAATGGTAGCAGCAGTGTTGATGTTTTCTTCCGTAAGAGCAGTAACTGGAGCACCGGGTCCACTTTCCTTTGAAATTGATTGTCTACCCTCTTTAAACATTTTAAACCACCTTCGAGCTGTGCTGTAGGGAAGAACAGACTCTCTATAGGCCTCCTATAACATTGTATAGGCCTCAACTGAAGATTTGTTGAGACGAAAGCAGAATTTCAAAGCCGCATATTGATCCTCACGTGCTATCTCCATTGCAGCGGTAGGTGATAATGAACATGTCTGAAGTTGCCTGGTTCTCACAGGCGGGAACCAGGAGTACCAACAATGAAACAACTACAGCGTGTTTGTTTCACATTAAGTTAACAGAATATAATAAGATTGAATTTTAGTGCGAAAAATTGTGACCGTAAAAAAAATTGTGGCCATTCTTTGTTGAACAGCCCTCCCATTTTCAGTTTATACAGGATTGCGTCTTATAGGAGGTTGTTTGAGCTCAAAGAAATTACCAAACACTCGCACAGTGAAGTAATAATATAGTATGAAGTGTAGACAATAATAGGCTGATATGTATTGTGTACTGTATTTTCAGCTGACATACAATAATTGTAGCTTATCGCCTAGTTCTTCTGTTTTCAATTTTTCCGGTATATAAGGGGTGCGTTTTCGCCGGGTTTTACTGTACATACAGGATGCAAGTCTACTAGTTCGAAGTAAAAAGTTTTGGCAAATTTCAATTAATGATTGCTGCATAATCAAAGCTCAAATAATATTTATACAGATTTCATATTTTACCAACTTAAAGAACACTAGAAAGGGACCTGCACAAAGTAGGTTTTTAGTAAGGGATGTAATATGAGAGACACCTCACACATTGCAACGTTCACTAGGTCTATTAAGGTTAGTACGCCACAGGAGAAAGGGACGAAGTGAAAGAACGAACCACATGATGATTTTGGCAACAGATACGAGGGAGTTTCGTAAATTTTTAATTACCACGCGGTAATGAGTGTTAAAAATGTTTGTGTCATCATTGATTCCTCGGGACATAATGTTGGTAGTTTCAGTGATTTGAGTCCTTTTTTCAGTGAGTGTGAGAAGTGATTGAGGTGTAAGATGGAGAAAATTGAGTGTGATCAAATACCTGCATTTGAAGGGCAAAACTGCCCGGGATATTTATGATGAGATGACGGTTGTTTATGAAAATGATTTCCCATCGTATGACACTATAGTGAGGTGGAAAAGGAATTTTCAAACTGGTCCCTGACAGATGAGCCAAGAGCTCATGCTCTCACAGTGAAGAAAGTGGAGTGTTTAATATTGCAAGACAGACGAGCAATGATCATGAATGCGACACATCTGAGTTATGGTAGTGTGTGGAAAACTATTCATGACGAACAGCACGTGTCTAAGGTATCTGCACGGTGGGTAGAACCACATTTGCTAACCCCTTTCCAAAAGCAAACAGGGCGTGACCTTTCAAGACAGATTGATTCCCTGATTTTTTTTTATATTCTGGTAACCATGAATGAATCCTGGATCTATCAGTATGATCCAGAGAGAAAAACCACGAGCATGGAATGGAGACATGCCGATTCCCCCTCCCAAAAAGGTAAATGTGCAAAAGTCAGCTGGGAAAGTCATACTTTCAGCTTTCAGGGACTGTCGTGGCGCCATCCTTACAGATTGTCTTGCCAAGGGTCAAACCATCACTGTCAGATATTACTGCAATCTTCTGAACAAGTTACGAGCAGCTCTGATTAAGAAACGACGCGGTGTGCCCTCCAAAGTTGTTCGTCTTCTGGCTGACAATGCACCAGCTCATGTATCTCAAGCTCCAGTTGACAAAACAAGGGAATGTGGCTTTGAGACCTTACAGCATCCGCCTTATTAGCCTGATCTTGCACCAAGAGACCTTCTCTTGTTCCCGGAAATGAAGAATCCATTGCGTGGTCGTGATTTGTCAACAAAAATGACATCATTAATGAAGTGAAAGAGTGGTTTAAAGTGAATTCTGCAGACTTCTACAATCAAGGTATTCGGAAGGTCAAGAAACGCTGGGAAAAGTGTGTAAATCTGGATGCTGACTACGTAGAGAAGAACTGAAAATCACATATCAACACAAACTCTCTATTATATATATTAAAGGGTGACAATTAAAGCTTTAAGAGGCCCCCTCTTATGCAGGAAAGTTTTTCATAGTTTCTGGCTCGAAGAACCGTGCCGTTATTGGAGCAGCTCAGAGAGGCGATGCCCGACCCATCCAACCAAGCAACCAGCAAAACCTATTTTCCTGAAACAAGCATCCGCGCCATCTGTCCAGCCCTTTCATACATAACGAAGCCTAAAAGCATACTTGAAGATGAGAAGGAAAGACAAACTGGCAGATAAAAATTTGCCTACAGCTTACAGATACCCACTAGAAAACCCAAGATCACAATGGTCGAAATGGAACTCGAGAACTACGAATGCAAGTCTGACACCATACTCTTGGAATTGCTTCGTTCTTTTTCAGTTCACTATAAAATTACGTTTAGTAACACTTACAAAGTTATGATTGTCATGAAACTTATTTTGGTTTGAGCCAGACTGAAAAATTCAATGCCATAGCCGGGATTTGAACCACGGATATTCTGGTTTCCGTCCAGCCGCTCTAACCTTTTTAGCTACTATGGCCAACGTGCCAACATGACATTAAATTCTCCAACTGACTCGTGTTTCTCCCGGTAAACCACTAGGAGTTCTCATAAACACATGACAACTACCTTAATGGCGACTTACTATGCTGTAAGGCCCGGGCTTTATAGTTTGGACCACTATTAGGTACAATTAATAGAAATTAATTGTTCTTTCACAATGGCCGTGTGCAGGACGGACTATGGAAGGGTAGAGCCAGACTGAAAAATTGAATGCCATAGCCGGGATTTGAACCACGGATCTTCTGGTTTCTGTCCAGCCACTCTACCTTTTCATAGTGCGTCCTACACACGGCTAGTGTGAAAGAACAATTAATTTCCATTAATTGTACCTAATAGTGGTCCAAACTATAAAGCCCGGGCCTTAAAGTACTTACAGCATAGTGAGACGCCATTAAGGTAGTTGCCTTATGTGTTTATGAGAACTCCTAGTGGTTTACCGGGAAAAACACGAGTCAGTTGGAGAATTTAATATCATTTTGGCACTTTGGCCATAGTAGCTCATATGGTTAGAGTGGCTGGACGGAAACCAGAAGATCCGTGGTTCAAATCCCAGCTATGGCATTGAATTTTTCAGTCTGGCTCTACTCTTTCATAGTGTGTCCTACACACGGCTAGTGTGAAAGAACAATTAATTTCATTATTTTGGTTTGCAACAAAATGAAGCTTTTGAAATCGATCGTCTTGTAGCCTGTTTAAAGAATCTCAAAGTTAAGTAGAATTACGAAAATAAGTTAAATATTATTTCTTAAACAGCTGCTTATTATATCAAGATCGTTATAACAGCATGAGGGCTGAAGTTTATGAATCGCTATAAATTGAGCAACTTAAATTACAAAAATTAAATTGTAATGTTTATAACGTTATATCAACAGTATCAAATTGGATTTCAAATATGATCATTTTCAATTGCAAAGTCTCTTCTTGAAATAAAAGAGTACCAGAATGTGCTGTAAAGAAGCTCAGGACTCATCTTGCAATTCCGTGCTGTTACGTTGGCAAACGCGAGAAGGATATTGATATCGAGGTGTCGATGCCAAATTCAAGGAACTGCGAACCTATATCTCACAGTAATGCCGGAACAGGCTAGAGAATTTCAATTGTGTAAGAGTTTGTCGTGGATTTACCCCGTTCAAGATATCTCCATACATTCGAAGAGGTCCGACAAGCAGTAGCTGCCAACTTTATTGCCAGTTCGGAGAAGTCGCTCTGGCGTAGAACTGGTATTTGTAATCTACCATTCAAGACATCTTGAAGAAGAATTTCGTACATATGTATAAGATGCGAAGAATGATCTTCACTGCCAGATTAGACTATTTTGAGCTCTCTGCATTTATACTGAACTGCAGTAAGGTCAATAAACAGGAATAAGTACCGTGACAATTAACGAAACAAACTGCTTATTTTAACCAGGAACTTGGAACAACAGGTCTGGGATTGCTTGCCTGTTGAAGATTCAGTAAGACTGGTTGCGAAGGGAAGACAGCTTGAACCGAATCTTTTTGTCAAGTACTGATTCGAAGATGAAGTTACGATTGTCATGTATGAAATTCATCAAGTTCAGATGTTTCATCTTGGTTTATCTGAAACTACGTAATACTACAGGTACCTGGAATTAAGTTTAACCTTGTACACACAGACACAAAAAAATATATATCAAATAGAATCTGCATATCTAATAGCCCGGTTTCTGGAATCTATACCAGGCCTTATTATGCAAATTTAATTTTTAACTTTATAAACTTCTGAATCAGATTTCACCAAACAATTTACAAATTTTGCAGATATAATCTACTTTCTTCCTTAACGAACTAACTAAACCTAAAGATACTGGATTCCAGTAACCTTACAAATATAATTTATCTAAAACAGTCTTTTTTCTACTTTACTTCTACTTCAACAATATAAATCAAATCTACATTTCTACTACAGCTTTAATTCTTATAACAAGCTACGAAAGACTGTTTCCTACAGTTTTAAAATTTCCTCTTCTGCAACTGGTATCCAAAGCTTCCTCCTACTGGTATCCATATCCTAAAGGAACTGGCATCAGTAGATGGAGCTTGTTCGTCAGTTACAGACATCCGGGTAGTCATCTCTCCGCTTCTGCATAATCTGTTGCATCTGTCCGCTCTGATACTCTCCATATATATATATATATATATATATATATATATATATATATATAAGATATATATATATATCTTCTCTCTCCTGGTATTCTCTTTCTGTCTATGGTCTTTCTGTATTCTTTCTGATGTCCATAATTGGCGTCTTAAATCAAGTCTTCAAGTCTGGTAATCTGTATCTTCAGTTTCTCTTGGTCCTATTTCCCTCCAACGATCTCTTAGATTGAAATGTTCTTACATTTTTGCCGCGGGTCATATATTCCTCCAACGCCTTAACGGATATTATTTGAGACATATTTTCTAAATGTACATAATCTTCTGCATCACTTAAGATGTTCCATAAACATTTTCCTTGAAGTTTCCTTCGACCGTCTTCTACTAGTTCACTATATTTATTGCACTCAAAAATAACATGTTCAGGCGAATAAAAACAGTTACATTGCTCACATAAATCTGAGTTGTTCTTCCCTATTCTTTTTAAATATACATTGTATGGGCCATGTCCTGTAACAAAATGAAAAAATCCTTTTCTTGGTTTTATATGTTCCAATTTTAGCCTCTCTTTACTGTCCGGAAATAAATCATGTACTCTTCTTCCTACGTGTGCATTATCCCACTCTTTTTGCCATCCTTGTAATAAATAATTTTTCACTTCTTTCATAGTATTGCATCTTTTTCCCATAATTTTAAAAACATTCCCATATTCTTCCTTCTTTAGCCAATAAGCTGCATCCCTTAATCTAATGATATAGTCAATAGGCCAAATTCCCGCTACTATTAGTAGGGCCAAAGTAGATGTCGTTTTTGTAGCTCCGCTGCTGCGAAGTAGTATTTGTCTCTGAGTTTTTCGGATTAAATTTGCGCAGGATTTGACCCTTAACCTATGTGCCCATGTGCTTGCGCCATATCCTATTTTACCTATTACAAAACTCATATAAACCCTGTTTCGTATAACCTTAGCTTCCTTAAAAAAAATCCCCTTTTCTTTGTCGGCAATGAAAGTGAATCAGTTTGATCAGTTACAAACTGATCATAGTACGAACATGTAAAAATGTGTGCGAACTCTGTAATTGATTTTATAAACTTGTAGCGTTTAAAATTTTTTTTTAATTTATTTTTTCTCTCTTCCAATGAAGCCCAAGGTCTGTTTCTCTCAGATTATGGAGAAAGATTCATTGGTAACGTATAAGAAAGTAAAACCTGACAATATATGATTGAAAGCAGTTATATTTGAATTTGGAGAAATAAAATAAGTAAGTGAGAAAAAATGAAAGGGAAGCGACCGCTTGGTTTCGATTAGACACAGGGAAATTAAAAGAATTTTTGTCTCAGATATTTGTCCTTTATCTGGCGAAAAGAAGACACATTTGTTTTAGTATTCAGTGTCCAGAAACAATGGAGTTAAGAAGGAAAAGGGGCAAGAAAATGATCAAAAATTAATTTTGCAAATATTTTTGATGATCCAACACGGATGTCCGTCTTTGGAGACTTTTCATGAAAGATGATTTGGAGATGACCAGGGACAGTAAAAAACAAATGATGGTACTTTATTAGAACATTAATGACAATGTGATGAAATTAGGTATGTTAATTTTGTGACGGTCATGGCCAAATAACTAAGATTGACGACTGTGCCATCACATGTGTGTACTTAGCATGAAATAAACTAATCAATAAATACTTAAGGTAAAAAGGCGGTTATGTTTAGTTTTCAAAGAGACATTAAAGAAAGTTTATCATTCAGTCAAATGTAGGCCTTAAATGTGGAATTATTTACGCTGAAAAAGTCGAGGATTTTATTACAGGTATCACAACTGTAGAGTAGTCATAACAATTATCGTTTTGACATCTGCTTCAAATTGCAGTGGTTACATGAATGGCTTTTCTGTACAGTCTGCTTTAGTAATTTGCCAAGAGGTGACTGAACTGTGTAGTCGCCTTAATGTGACATCTTGCTACTATTTCAACTTTAAGGTAGACTTTTATGAACATAGGGTATAGGTAGGCATTTTGATAATCTGATGCCAGAAAGATGATCTTAAGTACGGACTCCCTTTTTGTACCATATGACTGAACATGTTGCTGCCCTTATCTGAGTATTCTCTTTCTGTATTGTTTTCTTCTATGTCTACTATGTTCAGTGTATTGAACATAGAACATTACATTTACCTGGCGATTGAGAAAAAGCGGGAAAATAACCTGATTTTCTGGATGCCAGACCTATCGGCTGAGACATTTCCCTCGGCTGCTATTTTCTGTTGTATTTTAAAAAATAATTAAAAATAACAGAAAATAACAAAAGTTTATGGACAGCTTGAGAAGAATAAGGCTTGTTCACAATAACTCAAAAATGGAAATCAGAACGGAAAGCAAAGTACTAGACAATATTTTGATTCATTTTACTATGGTAACAAAAAAGATCGATGAACATATCGACAGCAAGGTAGTTTCTGCATTGTTTTCAAACGACCGATGATATTTGAGCCAACAAAATGAAGATTAGTCAACGTTAAAAATTTGGTAGTTTAAACAATTTCTAAATTCAGATACATTACTATTTACGTTTGCTCTAATGTATCAAGCTTAATTTCTTCATCAATAGTGTACATTAAAGTTGTCACTTGTTAATGTTTACAGTTAGTACTATTTGAGGCAATATCAATTTTGATAGGTATATACAAGATGCAGATGATTTCGCTACAAGATGGATCATTGGATCTGAGGGAGTCAAGATCTGTGGTCAGGACTAACATTTGGTGCAATTGATTACAGTTTTATTTTTGCAGCGTGCACCTAGTGACTATTTCACATCATGGCCGCCTTAAATAATTGCTGCAGTGAATTGTCTATGGACCTAGTTTTTGAAGAGAGCCAAATTTTGACTAAGTATATTTTTCCTGATACGGGGAAAACGTCCCCTTCAGCTGCCGTGGTGCGGACGCTGCAGACACCTAGCACTCGTGGTACCTCTGACGTTACTAGAGGAACCTCGGGCCGAACATTCAAGCCTCTTCCTGATAAGGAGTTGTTCGGATTGGGTTGGACTCGAGGGGGCAGTGGTTCCCGATACCCGCGGGAGAGTAGAAGGTGTGCTAGATCACCAGGCGGCCCCACCGAGGTCATATCGGTAGCCTTCCCATTTTGGAGTTGTCGTGCGTAAGTGGCGTATCCACTTCCATCCCGTCTTTAGTCCTCAGGATCAGAAGGGGGGGGGGGCCTTGTTAGTCTCTAGGTCTTGCCCTATAGAAAGAGCCTCGGAGGCGCTGGGCACCCTTTTTGGGGCATTAACCGGGAAAACTTCCCGTTAATTTGTGAACGCTCACAATACAATACACGTATTTGTCGGAAGGCGAAATTTATTGGAAGGCGACATTGTATAATTTTGGAAAATCAAACGAAGATTAGTTTTAAACAGTACGAGATTTCATTGATTTTCAAAATATCTCCTTTTAAAATCAATATATTTTGCATTCGACGAAATCAGTACTTAATGACACTGTTGATCTTTAGAACCACGTTTTTAAAATTTTCACTGTTTCATCTGGTAAGGATAATTCTATGTATTTATCTCCATTTTTAGAACCAAAAAGAAATAACAAGGAGGTGGTTCAAGGCTGTATGGTGGAGGATCCAAGAGCATATAGTTACCCGTTGTTGGTTTTGCTGAATGCAACGATGCGTTGTCAAGATGCAAGTTTACTTTGGATTTAGGACGCTTTTGAAACATTTGCGGTGAACAAACATTTGTGTACCAATTGGCACGTCTATCTTTTAATGAAAACAACAATCTTCTTGATAGCACTGTTTCGTCAGACTTCTATGGTTTAGATTCTATTCGAAATGTCCATTGGGCTAATTGATTTTTCTTGTCAAGATCATTACTACTTAATCCAAAATTCATTAACAGTAACGATATTCCAAACCAAATTCCAAGTGTCACCTTGGAAGTTTCCCGGAGTTCTTCCATGTGTTTTTGTTTTTGATTGGGACAACGGTATTCTCAACGCTAACTGTTACTGTAAAATGTTTGGGATGTTTATGAAATGATGCTCAAATGAGTACTGGGTCCATGGAGCTTAGAGTTATCCGACATTCGTCTTACAGGATAACGGAAAACCCCGGAAAAAGCCTTATCCAGGTAACTCACCCTGACCGAAATTCGAACTCGAAACCTCTTGAACGTGAGGCAGATATGCTACCACCACGCTACCAAGGCGGGCATGTTTGCGATGTAATACACAACAATACCCATTGTCGTCTGAATAAATTCATAAGATGTCTTCGGATTTATTCAAGCGTTGCCCACCTCGGTAGCGTAGATGGTAGCATGTCTGCCTCACGTTCAAGAGGTACCGAGTTCGAATCTCGGTCAGGGTGAGTTACTTGGATAGGGTTTTTCCGGGGTTTTCCCTTATCCTTACAGACGAATGTCGGGTAACTCTAAGCTCCGTGGACCCTGGACACTTTGAGCATCATTTCACCCATTTCCTTCACCGTCCGATATGACTTAACGTTGGAGGACGTGAAAAAAAATCAAGCGTTGCTGAAACAGCGGCAATATTTTCTACAGTAACATCAGTTTTTGGACGTCTTTTACGAAATTCTTCATTAAGAAACGCCCAATTTCTTTTAATTTGTTATGCAAATGATTTTAAAATCGTTAAAGGTAATTTCTCCGGAAATGTTTCCTATTTAATTCATTTTTGGGTGAACTTAAAATCTTTAAAGAATAATTAACAAAATTTTAGAACAAATCGAAAAATAACTAGATAGTAATGTACTCTCAAAACATTAGAAAACAGCCGTTGTATTTGATGTTTTTTTTTTTGACATTGAATTCAAAAAATATGCAATGTTGTCCTTGTACACGGTCTAGTGATTGTGAACCAGCCTATATCCCTTATATACTACAGGTACTTTGGTAAGCATTATCTTCGAGTGTGACTGTAAACGCGGTGGCAAAGCTATATGTCACCGCTGACTAACGCTGTCAGCTTCGGTAGTGAACTAGTGACTGTTTAAGGAAGTGCACCGGCCAAGAGATGACTTACTTTGACAATGTCCGTAGTAGGCGACTGCTAGGGTGCTGCTCTTGCGGCGACAGGCGCGCTTGCGCAGACGGCAGAGCGTACGGTAGGATCTTCCGTCAGTCCCACACACTGGTCCTCGGTGTCGGCTCTTGCCACGGCAATCGGGTGAGCAGACGCACTTGGGACGTCCACGGCGCACCACGCACTTCTTGCCTTCTCCACACTGGACCCCGCTGCACGTCTCTGTAACAACGTAACTCAGTCAACAACATGCCTTTCTTATGGAACCTAAACACTCCTATAGTTGAACTACCAGCTTCTGTCGAAATGTGCTTATGAACAATAAAACTGTTTTATTTGCTGTTTTCTCTACTACGTACAGTAGGTAGAGGCAACATTTATTCTATCCAAAAGTACATGTCGAGATTTCACCGACATCGAATACATGTTTGGGCTCCCTGATCCTTAAAAAGTATCATTAGGAATTAAAAAAAGAAACCCGTGTGTTTGTGTGTATGTTTGTGTATCTATGAACAGCACAAGTTAAAAACAAAAAGGAAAAGCCGTATACTACACAGTATCCAAATTCAATATCTTCCACATAGACAACACAAAAATGTACAATAAAATTCCCTCACCACATACTATATGAAACGCTCTTCATTCTGAATAAATTTTGTGTGTTTGATAAAACTCCAAGAGATACGCAAAATGCATATCGGTTGTTTCAAAACCACACCGAACGATTAAGCTGTTGCGTAGTTTATAAGTTAACTATTATGTGTTTCAAATGGGAAGGGTTCTGGAGTCCAGCTAATCGGATGCCGTATCACACTCAGCGTTGCCAGCTTGTTACCCCACTCCTTTTATATTTCCCTCTCTCTTTCGCACACTCATACAACATGCAGGTCTGCTTGGCGCTGGATGTAAGGGTAAGCAAATTATATTTAATACACTTTTACGGTGATGCAGTTGCCAAAATCAAAATTGAAAAAAGCATTTTCGCCAATTATAATTATAATTATAGTTTATGAATTACCTGCTTTTCTAATCCAAATTCGGGGCACACTTGTTTTACCTACACCAAACGTCTCAGCAGTAAGCCGTTGAGCATTTTTGAAATCGAGCTGATTTCTATATTCCTCATTGCCCAATCTTTTGAAGAACGTATACACCATAAAAACAATACTTCGAGCCTGACTTTGCAATAAAAAAAATGTGTAGTGTTTAACGCCCGCTTTTACTACATACGGCACCGCAGGCGGTGATACTGATGATGCATGAGATGAAGATGGAGCACCGTTGGAATGAGATGGCGGGGGAAACCGGAGGTCCCGGAGAAAACCCGCCCCAACGCCGTGTTGTCCACCACAAATCTCACTTTGCGGTCGCCTGGGATCGAACCCGGGCCGCCTTGGTGAGAGCCTAGCGGTCTAACCACTGAGCCACGGCGTGACCCCCTGACTTCGCAATACCTGCCTTTTTGACTCGCCTCTAAATTCACCGCAAGAAGCCATTGCGCTATTTAACTCTTACTCTACCGTTGTGTAAAGAACAACTGAATGATATTGATCTGAACTCTCCATAGTAAATAAGCACTTCTTATCCAGCATTCATTCATAAACCTAAGCATACAGCATTCCACAGGCTAACAGGAAATCAAGTGTTTGCTCTTTCTCAAATTTAACACCTGTACTTATTCACAGTAATTCTTTTATCCGTCATGTCAGTAGTTGAAATTTCTGTTCTGAGTAATGAAAAGTTTATACACATACACACCAACCACTTTGAACTGAGATTACGAACTATTCATAAACAAAGATATAATGTGACCAGACACGTTCTGCTAGGGCATACAGGACATTTATTGTTTCCTCTCACTCGAATTGGATTATTCAAGGTAATTCTTTTATCACATCATGTCAAACATTTACGTTTCAGTTCTGAGTAATTACAAGTATACGCACACGCATACATGCCAACCAATAATGATAGTCATAGAGTGCTTACGTCGCGATTTATTGTTATAATACAGGTAATAGTGCTTTATTTATTTGTATTTGAATAACTATTTGAGCTAAAAATATGGTGTTTTCATGGTTATGTTAGATACATTCCTCTCTACTCTGGATTAGTTTGGCGAAATCTGAATTTTTGTCTTAACGAGAGTAGTATATCATACAGATTGATTAGGTTGGCGCTCCTCACACACCACTTAGCGGGAATGCAATACGGCAACACCGCAGGACTCCGATTGGTTGCTCACGTAGTAATAATAATAATAATAATAATAATAATAATAATAATAATAATAATAATAATAATAATAATAATAATAATAATAATAATAATAATAATAATAATAATAATAATAATAATTAATAATAATAATAATAATAATAATAATAATAATAATAATAATAATAATAATAATAATAATAATAATAATAATAATAATAATAATAATAATAATAATAATAATAATAATAATAATAATAATAATAATAATAATAATAATAATAATAATAATAATAATAATAATAATAATAATAATAATAATAATAATAATAATAATAATAATAATAATAATAATAATAATAATAATAATAATAATAATAATAATAATAATAATAATAATAATAATAATAATAATAATAATAATAATAATAATAATAATAATAATAATAATAATAATAATAATAATAATAATAGTAATAGTAATAGTAATAGTAATAGTAATAGTAATAGTAATAGTAACAGTAACAGTAACAGTAACAGTAACAGTAACAGTAACAGTAACAGTAACAATAATAATAATAATAATAATAATAATAATAATAATAATAATAATAATAATAATAATAATAATAATAATAATAATAATAATAATAATAATAATAATAATAATAATAATAATAATAATAATAATAATAATAATAATAATAATAATAATAATAATAATAATAATAATAATAATAATAATAATAATAATAATAATAATAATAATAATAATAATAATAATAATAATAATAATAATAATAATAATAATAATAATAATAGTGATAATAATAAATAATAATAAATAATAATAGTGATAATAATAATTACAACATTTCATTGGCTACAATATTTAATTAAATCATTAAAGTTGTGTTAATCGGTTTTTGTTGTAATTTACGTCCTCCAAAGTTGTCATATCGGACGATGAATGAAATGATGCTCAATGAGTCCGGGGTCCATGGAGCTTAGAGTTACCTGACATTCGTCTTTCAGGATAAGGGGAAACCCCGAAAAAACCTCATGCAGGTAACTCACCCTGACCGAGATTCGAACTCGGGACCTCTTGAACGTGAGACAGATACGCTACCATCTACGCTACCGAAGCGGGCGTATTAATTCGTCATTACATTCTATACCATACAAGCTTAACCAAGCTGTGAAATAAAAATACCTTTTTTATAATGGTCGGTATTTTACAGAGTCTAAAATAAGCCAAGAGAACCGCCGTTGGAACCCGGAAGAAGACCTTCTACTGTCTGGTGACTGTCTAGAATGCAAAAGACCAGTACACTGGGGCTTTCACTTTTTATCGTTGCGACGTACACGCTGTGTCTGTAGGGGCGGGAGCTATGTTAGTAGGCAAAGGGAGTTGACGAGGGTTAATTGCTACTCGCATACCTCATATTGAGTCTTGGAAGACCTGTGTTTGGCCAAAGTAACAACTGAGCATCGTTGTCCATGCTACAGTGTTATCACGTAGGCTTCGCATTATATCGTGATCCCTTTATGATTTTTCTTGGCTATCACGTGTTTACTTTTCTGTTTAACCAACTGAATTACAACTCTTAAGTACTAAATATCTGAAGTACCCAAAAGCTAACATCTGTAAATGGTGCCGACCTCGGTAGCGCAGTGTGTCTGTTTCACGTTCAAGAGGTCCCAAATTCGAATCTCGGTGGGTGAGTTACCTGGATGTTTTTTTCTCCTAGTGTTTTCCCTTATCCTGTAAGACGATTGTCGATTAACACTAAGCTAGATGGACTCCGGGTTCATTTAAGCATTATTTCACCTATTTCATTCACTCATCGTCCGATATAATTAACGTTGGACGTAAACTTTAAAAAAAATCTGTAAATGGAAGAAGGGCCATGCGTTAAGCGTTTATTTCTGCGGAAACTATGACTCACGGATATAATTTGAAGTACGACTATGTAAAAAAATACAAAAAGTACTGTTGTGTCTTCGACAACAAGGCCATCTGTGAGCTCAAGTTAAAGTGTGGGAGCAGTCTGGAAGGAGTGCTGAAAATTGGTTTATTATGTGTTTCAAATGGGATGTTTGTCCTTGAGCGCTACAGACAAGCAACCAATCGGAGTCGTGCGGTGTTGTATTGCATTCCCTCTAAGAGGTTTGTGACGAGCGTTAACCTAATCATCAACCATAATACTAATATTATTTGCACTAGGACAAAAATTCGATTTTGCAAAAACTGATCCAAGTGGAAGGTAGAGAGTAATGCATCTAACATAACTGCAAAATCCCGATATTTTTAGCTCAAATAGTTTTCCTCATACAAATAAATAAAGCATTATTATATTAATTGTTCTTTCACACTGGCCGTGTGTAGGCTAAATTGTGGAAACGTAGAGTCAGACTGAAAAATTCAATGCCATAGCCGGGATTTGAACCAGGGATCTTCTGGTTTCCGTCCAGCCACTCTTCCATTGAGCTACTATGGCCAACGTGCCGATATGACATTAAATTCTCCCACTGACTCGTGTTTTCCCGGGCCTTAAAGTACTTACATGTTGTAAGTCGCCATTAAGGTAGTTGTCTCATGTGTTTCTGAGAACTGCTAAGTGGTTTACCGGGAAAATACGAGTCAGGTGGAGAATTTAATGTCTTATCGGCACGTTGGCCATAGTAGCACAATGGTAGTGCGGCTGGACGGAAACCAGAAGATCCGTGGTTCAAATCCCGGCTATGGCATTGAATTTGTCATTCTGACTCTACGTTTCTACATGAGACATGTTATACCGCGTGTATTTCAGGCAAGAGTTTGTTCAAAATAAAGTAAAATAAATATGGTAGTAATTAAATTAATCTCTATATGATTAACTAAGGAGAGTTCTTATTAAGAGTTAATAAGTCGATGTCATCGATAAATTAAACAGAAGCATTTGGCACAAACTAGTTTATCAGTTTCATAATGACTTCTAACAACAATTTATGAGCTGTCAACAACGGATGTAGAAATTGGTGTCATTTATTACTAAGCATCGCCCAGAACAGAGAATGAATTTGCTCCAGATCATTTTAATATGTACTAGTGTGAGGTGATTTCTATAAATCACATCTCATAAATTCAGTGATGACACAGAACGTGATAAGTTCATAATGACTTAACGGGAACAACTTAATGAAGTTGCAATTAGAGTGACTGCGGTCATTGAGGCAAGGATTCGCAAACGGCACATCAGCAGTTGAAACCTCGCCAGCACCGTCCATCCTGAGAGACCAGGTTTTTCTCAGCCATCATAATTGGCAAATGCTAGGGAGGTAACCTTTAACTTAGGTATAGAATACATGTATTAAAAGAACTCGCTACTTCCTGTGACTTTTATAGTAAGATCGGACTGTCACCCATTTTATTTTTGAATTAATGTTTTGAAAATAAACTAAGGGGTTATCTGCTTCCAGTTAAGGTGGCGAAACAACTGCATATTTGTATTTTCAAATACGAGGGCTGTTCAATAAAGAATGATCACATTTTTTTTGACAACTTACATTTACTCATCCTCATAATTTTGATGGTCCTTCTCAAAATAGTCTCCCCTGAATGCGATACACTTGTCTCAGCGTTTCTGGCAGTCTTCAAAGACATGCTGGAAACCCTTTTTGAGAGATCCTTCAAAATCGCCTCCGTAGCCTTCACCACAGCTTCTGATGTTGGATAATGCCTCCCACGAAGGCGTTTCTTCAAGTTAGGGAATAGAAAAAAGTCACATGGGGCTAAATCCGGACTATAGGGAGGGTGAGAGATGCACTTCACGTTAATTTTTACAACATATTCAGCAACAACATGGACAACCACGCATTATCTTGGTGCAGCATCCAGCCTGCTTCACAGAAATGTGGTCTTTTGCTCCTGATATGGACATGCAATGTTTTCAGGACATCCCTGTGGTATTGTCCAGCTACTGACAGTGTGCAGGTAAAACATGCTGATATACCATTCCATGAATATCAAAAAAATTAGATGACCATAACTTTCCCAGCAGAAGCAAACACTTTTGCTTTTTTGGGGGTTGGTGATGAAGGAGATTTCCACACTGAGCTTTGCTGTTTGCTCTCAGGATCAAAATGATGTAGCCAAGTTTCATCAGTAGTGATTACGTTTGAAAGAAACTCCGGATCTTCCTCTAACATCAACTTTAACTGCATGTTACCTCCATTGCAGCGGTAGACGATACTGAATATGTCTGAACTTTTCTGGTTCTCATAGGCGTGAACCAGGAGTACCAACAATGAAACTACTAAAAACTATTTATTCGTGTTTAGACCATAATTAATTAACTTCCAGTCGTTTATTAAATGCTTGTACACTGATTTAGAAAATTTTTATAATGAATAATTCCTTTTACCTCTACCGAGCGGAATGGCTCAGGCGGTTTCGTTTGTGGCTCGCATTCGGGAGGCCCGGGTTCGATTTCCATGGCCGACCTACCTGACTCATGAATTTTTCGGTGGTTTTCCCTGGTCGCTAGATGAAGACTGGGTAGGTTAATTATATATTTAGGGTAGAAGTGTCGGCAGCAGTTTCGGCGGTGCATGGCGGGGTGATATGTTCTGAGGAACACTTTCTCCTCCGACAGGACGGACTTTGGTCTCCGAGCCGGCTTAATGGGCCAATTCACGAACGCGGCAGACGGGATGCCGGTTGTGCCTGGAGTCTTCCTTGCTCTGGGGGCTGGGGTGATGCCTCGTGACTGTTTCGGAGCCACAGTAGGTGGGATTAAATACTTAATTACTTCGTAATCTATAACCTGGTACCTGACACTTAATACCAGATTATATTTTCCTCTTATTAGACTTCCACAGTAGTTTTGTTAAATGGACAAAACATTTTGGTCATACATACCCTGTGACTCCACAGGGCGGTAGTGGATAAGCCACTGATGCGCGTCAACCCCTCAGGGAAGACTATCGAAGAACCTAGGTGGGGCCGCCGGTGATCTAGCACACCAGACTACTCGCTCTGCAGACAAGCATCCGGGACTTCTTAGGCAACCCTCTGCTCTCCCCGCCCGGGAGGCCTAAGCCTGGCCGGAGACACCCAATCTCATGGGAACCACTGCCCCCTCGAGTCCAACCCAATCCGAACAACTCCCTATAAGGGAGGGATTCGAACGTTCGGCCCCAGGTTCCTCTAGTAACGTCAGAGGTGGTAGATGGGATGTTAATGCCAGAGGTTCTACTCCCATTAGTCCTGGACCCGTAGGACAAAGGACCCGGGCCTCCTTCTACCAGAGAGTTACCGAGCTGTCCCTTAAGGGGTGCTTGGCGCCTCCGTGGGGCTTTCCATATGGCAAGACCTAGAGTCCAACAAACCCCCCTCCATCTGGTCCTGTGAACTCAAGACGGGATGGAAGTGGATACGCCACTTCAGCGCGCCAACTCCAAAATGGGAAGGCTACCGATATGACCTCGGTGGGGCCGCCTGGTGATCTAGCACAACTTCTACTAGCTATGCTTGCTAGTACACGGGAATATTAATGGCTTCCCTCAACCCCGTCCGGAGACGTACCCGATCTCCCACGGGTATCGGGAACCATTGCCCCCTCGAGTCCAACCCAATCCGAACAACTCCCAATCAGGGAGGGACTCGAACGTTCGGTCCCTGGTTCCTCTAGTAACGTCAGAGGTGGTAGATGGGATGGCGATTGTCCTAACCCCACAGTCGGGGTGTTTCTATCTAGTAAAGTGTAGGGACCCCGCCATCTGTACTGTATCCTTGAAGTCGGCCGCCCTCTCTCTGCTCTCACATCCTTCCAACCGGGGATGCCCCACTTGGGGGCTTAGGCAAAAAGTTCAGTCTGGTAGAGGTGCCGAAACCCCTCCGAACAATTCAACCCAATCTCTTTAATCCTAATTTCGTACAATCCTAGCTATACCTAATACCTTAAACTTCTGGTGTTGGAGGAGTCATCGATAAGAATGGTAAATAATTAATAGACCAGAGTATATATATACAATACGACATAAAAATGACGGTAAATATGAAGATTCCAATATTTATAATATTTTGAGGTTTATTATTATAGTATGATTGCTGTGAAAATAAAAATTTAAACTAGGCTTAGATACCCTATTGTTTTTAGGCACTCCCAGGAAACCGAGATAGTCTTCTTGGAAAAAAAAAAAAAAAAAAAAAAAAAAAAAAAAAAAAAAAAAAAAAAAACATGCAGTTTGTGACGAAGGGGAAAAATATACTTCTTAAATAATTAATTAAAAATACTGGTTCAGTGATTTTTAATCTTCACAATTTTATCTCGTTAGCATGCCCTGATAACGAAATTGTCTAGATAAAATTTCAAAGAACTTAAAATAATAAATCTCAATGAGATTTATTAACATGTTTTAGTAGGGCAATCGTAACTTAATAAAAAGATCCGATTAAATTTGTTTTGTTATATATTTTTTATAATTTACGTCCTCCAACGTTGTCCCAACGTTCCCAACGAATGGAATGGCTGAAATAATGCTCAAATGAGCCCAATCCATAGAGCTCAGAGTTACCAGACATTCATCTTTTAGGATAAGGGAAAAACCCGGAAAAAGCCTTATCCAGGTAACTCACCCTGATAGAGATTCGAACTCGGGAACTCTTGAACGTTAAGCAGAGACGCTACCATCTACGCTACCGAGGTGGGCCTTGTTGTACCTTAATTGCTAAATAGTAACCATTTATATTTATTGTATAGAATGAAAATTCCCTGCCATTTTTCTTACTTTACATTTAAATACTGTGGAAAGCCACGACCATTTTTCATTTCTGGATACGAGGGCTGTTCAATAAAGAATGATCATAATTATTTTACGGTCATAATTGTTTGCACTAAATTTCAATCTTATTATATTCTGTTAGCTTAATGTACAACAAACACGCCGTAGTAGTTTCATTGTTGGTACTCCTGGTTTCCGCCTGTGAGAACCAGGCAAGTTCAGACATGTTCAGTATCGCCTACCGCTGCAATGGAGGTAACATGCAGTTAAAGTTGATGTTAGAGGAAGATCCGGAGTTTCTTTCAAACGTAATCACTGCTGATGAAAATTAGATACATTTTGATCCTGAGAGCAAACAGCAAAGCTCAGTGTGGAAATCTCCTTCATCACCAACCCCCCAAAAAAGCAAAAGTGGTTGCTTATGCTGGGAAAGTTATGGTCATCTCATTCTTTGATATTCATGGAATTGTTTATCAGCATGTTGTACCTGCACACACACCAGTAACTGGACAATACTACAGGAATGTCCTGAAAACTTTGCTAGTCCATATCAGGCGCAAAAGGCCATATTTCCATGAAGCAGGCTGGATGCTGCACCACGATTAATGCTTGGCCGCATATTGGCAATGTTGTTGCTGAATGTCTTGCACAAATCAACGTGAAGTGCTTCCCTCACCCTCCCTATAGTCCAGATTTAGCCCCAAGTTATTCCCTAACTTGAAGAAACGCCTTCGTGGGAGGCATTATCCATCATCAGTAGCAGTGGTGAAGGCTGCGGAGGCGATTTTGAAGGATCTCTCAAAAATGGTTCCCAGCATGTATTTGAAGATTGGCAGAAACCCTGGGATAAGTGCTTCGCATAGAGAGGAGAATGTTTTCAGAAGGACCATCAAAATTATGAGGATACGTAAAGGTACGTTATCAAAAAAAAAAAAAAAAAAAAAAAAAAAAAGTGTTGAAGAGCCCTCGTATTTTCAACTAAAGGAAGGCCCCTTTACGTAAGCGTGTTGTTTTATAACCCAAATTAGTTTGCATTCAAGTACAAGGGCTCCATAAATTTTTTAATGTTTTAGTAATTTAAGAAATGAAACGAAATGTGTTTTATAGTTGGATTTTTTCAATGGTAAAACAAACATTTGTGGAGTGGCTTTTAAGGCATTCACACAAACAGCTCCTCCTGGCTAATAAAAATTTCTCTCTTTATAATATTAACACAAATTTGAATGTTTGTAAAAATGCACGACTTTTAGGATCTTTTTCCAAAACATCAAACATACAAGAATGCAAGACACAACATTTAGGTAATTCATCTGAAAATTTATGCTATAGGTAGATCTGCGATTATTTTTTGAAATATTACTTTGTAATTAAGTACTGCTGATGTAACAATGAGTCTGGATGAGAAAGACAAAATGAAACAGTTTGTAATGGAAAGCGACACGCTCAACTCTGTCAGTAATGAGAACTAAAAGCAAGCCGGAATAGAAGTAATGCTGCCAAGAATGTAATCAGAGGTAAACAAGCTACAAAGTAAAGTGTTTTAATTCCTCTTGGCTACGTATAATGTGTCAGTTACTTTATTGTAACAGGAGCGTTGGAGCACCCTGTAACCAGCTGGGAACGGAAGGTAGGGGAGGACCGCGTTAGCCACGCCCTTCCCTCGTTTGTCTTATAGTGGTGACAGCCAGTGGTCGGAAAGAAACATAATTGTGCGTCTGTTTTCCTTCCACCTGGTTCTCGATCTTTCTGTTACTAGAACAATCTTGCAAACACTAGAAACCGGCGATATTCCGATATAAAGAGGGTTACAGACAGACGGAGTCAGTCAGTTGTTGGTTGAGTTGGTCAATCAGTTGGTTAGTGTGTGTGAGTGAGGACAGTTCTTGGTGTAAGAAGGCAGTGTTAGTCGGTGACGTGTTAATGAACGAAAGGGTTGTGCAACGGAAGACTGTACGAACTGTGAATGCGTACCGGAGCTTATGTAATCGCGAGTACAAGTGAAGTTGTAACGGACGAACTGGTAAATTGTAATTGTGTGCAGCAAGTAATTCTGTGTAATTGGCAAGTGTTAAACTGTAAGTCGGTGGAAATAAAGAACATCTTTTGGGTGGTGTAATTGGACTTTTTATTTCACGAACCCACAAAGTCACACTGGTGTCAGGAAGCGGGAAGATAACATCACCGAAAATTACAACCATGGACGCGGCATTGGAAAAATTTTTGGAGAAGATGATGGAAATGCAGGCCGAATTAACAGAGAAGCTGGAGACTAGAAATAACCTGGCCGCGGAACTGAAACTAATCAGGACGGCTAGGGACAACATCGCCGAGAAGATGGAACAAGTGAAGGCCGAGTTAACCACGGAAATGAGAGCAGCGAATGACGGTCCGGCTACCGAAATGAAGGTGGCGAACGAGGCTTTCGCCGCAAAGTTCGAGGAACGGTTGGCCGACGTGAGGGATGACGTCACGAACCTGGGCAAGCGGAAGGGTCAAGTAGACGACCGCCTTAATGATTTAGAGGAAAAGGCCGACAACATCGCAAAACCCCTCACCCGCCTGACGGAGGAAAACCGGCCTTATGTGTGGACGGAGGACGCCGAAGACGCTTTCCAGCACCCGAAGGGGACCCTGTGCAGTGCTTCAATTTTGGGTTTCCCACAACCGGGTGGCGCCTTCATTGTGGACACCGACGCCAGCGACCATTGCATTGGAGGTGTCCTATCGCAGATCCAGGACGGCCACGAGCGCACAAGAGTGGAAGAGGAGGAGCGTGCCGCAGCAGTCCGAGTAGTTGTGGCAGTGCCTGCTGAAGGCTGGGATAGCGCAGGCCTGAGGAGGGAGCAGCTGGCGGACGCAGACTTGGGGCCACTCTTGAGGGAAGTGGACGCAGGGACGAGACCGACCTGGGAGGACATCGCACCGAGGAGCGCCACCTACAAGTCGCACTGGGCCCAATGGGACTCGTTGAAGACCAGAGAGGGCGTGCTGTTCCGGGTATGGAAGTCACCCGATGGGAAGGCGCGGAGAGGACAGTTGGTACTTCCCCGGAGCAAGGTCCCGGAAGTCTTGGAGGAAGTGCACGCCGGTACTTCAGGAGGACACCTGGGAGCGAACCGAATGATTCACAAACTACGGCAGCGCTACTTCTGGCTCAGACTCCGAGCAGATGCTGGTGGTACACCTGGACCGCCTCGCACGCTGCGATGGAGCTGTTCGGGGCGAACAGCTTTGAGAAGGGAGCAGTGTAACAGGAGCGTTGGAGCACCCTGTAACCAGCTGGGAACGGAAGGTAGGGGAGGACCGCGTTAGCCACGCCCTTCCCTCGTTTGTCTTATAGTGGTGACAGCCAGTGGTCGGAAAGAAACATAATTGTGCGTCTGTTTTCCTTCCACCTGGTTCTCGATCTTTCTGTTACTAGAACAATCTTGCAAACACTAGAAACCGGCGATATTCCGATATAAAGAGGGTTACAGACAGACGGAGTCAGTCAGTTGTTGGTTGAGTTGGTCAATCAGTTGGTTAGTGTGTGTGAGTGAGGACAGTTCTTGGTGTAAGAAGGCAGTGTTAGTCGGTGACGTGTTAATGAACGAAAGGGTTGTGCAACGGAAGACTGTACGAACTGTGAATGCGTACCGGAGCTTATGTAATCGCGAGTACAAGTGAAGTTGTAACGGACGAACTGGTAAATTGTAATTGTGTGCAGCAAGTAATTCTGTGTAATTGGCAAGTGTTAAACTGTAAGTCGGTGGAAATAAAGAACATCTTTTGGGTGGTGTAATTGGACTTTTTATTTCACGAACCCACAAAGTCACATTATGTTCAATTTTAATTGGCCAGTGAGATTAACAGAAAATGCGACGTGAAACTTATACAGGTTGTTTCAAAATTACACCGTTCGATTATGGCCGTTGCGTAGTTTATAACTTAACTAGTCTGAATTTCGGTGTCGCAGCTTAGAAGTTCTGTTGGGTATAATTTTATGGAGCATTAATTATTACATGATTTTTGGTTAGGCAGAGCAGGAGCCACTGGTCTGCTGACCTCAGACGTTGTTATTGGGACGCACCGCTCATGAAAACAAAAACATTGACGCTTGCTCTTTATCAGTGACCCTAGCCTACCTTTTGCGTAATGGGGCAAAGGGCAGTTACTGTCCTCCACGGGAAAGTAAACCTCCGAGCCCTGAGACGCAGGGGGATTGGCGAAGGTTCCCACACCCTCCCTGGACAGATTTATGACACCCCATGTCAGTACAGTTACGACCATTCAAAAACATTCTGACGGCTTCTACTTTTCTGAATGAATCTTCTCGGTTTTAGTGTACAGAGTGAATAGGATGCATGTTTTTTCTAACGGTTCTTCTCCTTGTGTAGCAGGCTTTCTCTGTCACACATTCGCTGTCCTTGTCCTACTGTGTAAGGCAGCACATATCTGTCAGGGAGCTTCTTTGCGTTGCTGGACTTTACTTGTGCAAACGTCGACTAATAACTCGGACAGTTGCAAGGCTGCTCATCAGTGTAAAACTACACATTCCGTCCTAAAAAGGGCCATTTTGCGCGTACTTAGCAAATCCAAGCAATATAGAGCGCTATACGGACGCCGACGTTGCGGATATGGTTTTGATGAATGTAAGAGCTGAAGGGAGTTCCACGAACGCACGATTAATTTAGTTTCATTAAAAATATGAATTGTAAAAATAGTTACATCAATGATAATATTTATTTGTTTAACTTCAGAGCATTTTGATATGATCTTAATTGTAAAATACTTTCAACCACTTACTGTAAATACCAACAGCTTCCTTTTTAGTTACAAATGCTTTATTTAGTATTATCAAACACGTGAAATAAAATGCTCGTCTGATTGTAAAAGCTATTTAGTTTTATTTAATTTATCCACAATTCTATTCTGCTTATAATTTAATGCTTCCATCCTCAACCTCACCAACATTAACTTCCCTCTAAATGGTGTAAGCTGCATATGTCAACCAGCTTATTTGCCATCATGGACAGCTATAACGCTGTTTTGGTACACGTTAAACACTCATAAAAATAATTAAGCAATTGCTCATTTATTGCGGCTACGTAAGCCAAAGACATTCGTAATAGTAGCAAGCAAGCTACTGCGGAGTATGCCGATATGTATACAAACAGCTACAGTACGCGGCATGGCGTGTGACCTATACCTGCGAACTCTGGCAGTGTGAGGCACGCGTCGTTGTTCCTGTTACTGCCTAATCCATACTCGCTCTGGAGAATTTTTTATGAGGTTCTATTGTCGGTAAAAACTATCTATATGTGTCACAAACAAGTTGAGCAACTACTTCTACATGTTCGGTTCGTTTTGAAACACCCTGTATATCTTTATTTACTCTTGTATAACTACATTTATTGTTTATTCCTGTAACTAAAAATTCCAGATAAATATAGCTGGGTATTTACTTACAGGTGCAGCAGGTCTTACTGAGGGATTAAGCAATAATGTTATCATTTAACAGTTGAAAGCAAAATAAATGCTATGAAATTCATTCAATTCTTTGCATAACCAAATGATTAACAAACAAATAACGATTTCCTTTTGAGAAAAGTATAAGGGCTTGAACATTCAAATAAATAACGAGGAATATTCCGGGAATCTTCACTTACAAAGAAATGAAAGAAAATTACATAAATTGTGTGTTGTAATTAGATCTGCACTTTTGTGGAGCAAGAGTTTGCATAAATCTTACGTAATATTTCAGAATATTTACGTAATATTTCAAAATGAAAAGGACTACTGAAGCTATTCCCAGAAAATTGAGAATATACATTTCATTGCACGTGAAAATATCCTAAATATATGACATTCTAAATAAAATTGTTAAAGCCATTTTTAAGAAATAAAAGGGTTTTAAAAATAACACACACAGGCAGAAGAACCTTTTTCTAAGTACAGCCTTTGACAAAAAAACAGATTATGGAAACGTATATTTTACTAAGTCCACGTTGTTACCACGGAAGGCGTCTCTTTAGGTTCGTCCTATTGAATCCTCCCATAATTATAACAATAATGAGAATGTTCACACATTGTGTATTGTTGCATATGTTTCGTGCATATTCACAAAGTGAATCCTTCCTTGAATCATAATTATCTCATAGTTGAGTTTAAGTTACTAAACGTGCACAGATAGCCGAAAGATTACAGTCGAGTATATAGGACCTATACCTACAAAGTTCGCATCCCAGACATCATTTTGATTTCTTTTAATTGTTGTGTATTACGCACTTTGTAATATAACTTCCAATTGCTAAGGTTTACTTGATTTTATGGTATTTATGCCCACATATAAAAACTGAAACACTCCACTCTGTTTTAAACTATATTAAATAAATGTTTTATTTCCATATGTAAAATCAAATAAAAACAGAAATTACCTCAGTATCGGCTGTGTAAAACCTCTGCTTCTATTACTGCCCTCATTCTACGGGGCATGAATTAGACCAAATGCATAGCGATATTTTCACGAGAGGATACTTCGCATTATATGCCAACACCATTCGTAAAACATGAATGTGCCCGAGTGTTTATACAACCAAGATTAAGGCAATATTTTAATTACGTTGCCGTTATTTTGAAAACAATATGCTATTTGCGTTTTTATAAATGAATGGGTTTAAAATAATATTCATTTAAATATAACTTTTGTTTAAACAATAATTGTTAATTGTTTAGTCAAATATGCGTACCTTTTAGGGTTAGATCATGTATGGATTCTACTATGACAGTACTGACATTTGCACTGAAATTAGTACTAAGATATCATGCTGCTATAATGTACAAATATTTGCATCTTAAAAATGGCAAATATGAATTAATTTACAACACAGAGGGTGGAATAGTAGCTTTTCTTCGAAATATTAGCTTGGCATCCCTGGGAGTTACTGAACAAATACCAAATTTTGTATTCAAACAACTTTTCGTTTTCTAGTTATGCTGTTCATAGATATAAATACATTAATATTTTTTATAAAAAATATTCTCTTTGGACTCAATGGGTCTCAAATCACGTATTTCCGGTGAAATTTCAAATGGAATTTTGGGTAGAATGCAATACCCTCTTTAGACGATTACGACAGAAGGTGAGTGGCTTTGGAAATGGAGTCTGGTATACAAAACATCCCCAGTGCTGTATCCCATTTACTAATGAGGCTACGGTCTACAGATCTAGTACTATTTTCATTGTGTAACTGTATATTTCTTCTATTGCCTTGCTCTTCACCCTCTTCCGATTGCTAGCACTGATAATGTTATGCATTGTCAACAAAACAGAGGCACCTTCCTGTACTGTCTGCCCACCACAAGAAGGCAATGTAGAGGAATCAACGTAATCCCTTTTGCCGTGTTTACTCCCGCCTTCCGGAAGCTACGTTCATGTAAAATACTGTGACTTTGTGGGTTCGTGAAATTAAAAGCCCAGTTGCACAAACTCAAAATATTCTTTATTTCCTCCGAGTTAGTCTTGGTGCACTTACAATTCACAGCAGAATTACGCACCACACACAATTACGTAACAGACACAATTACGTTCCACCAGTTCGCAGGTCCACATTACTTGGCACCTTGCCGTAAACCCTGACTCAGAACTCTACAACTGACTCTAAAAACTGCTGACTTGGTGCACCGTGCTTCTATTTATATGTGGCTAACCGGTTCTATAAAATTCTATACAATGAAGAGGAAAGATATACGAGAGATTTCACGTTCTCTCCACGGGGAAGGCAGGAGGAGGGGAAATCACTTGGGCTCTGGTTAGTTCTCCCCATACCCCGCCTCTGCTCGGTACGTCATTAGCGCTACGCATCAGCGTAGGCGTGGCCTAGATGCCTTATATCCCTCTCTATTGGCCAGCTCTTCCTGCTAGCTGATTCTAAGTTCGACGATTGGGTAACAGTACACAGTGTTGCCACTAGTTCATCCATAAATAATGCCTATCACTGCAGTTACTCAAAGGATTATTATATCTGGCAGCATGAGTGACTCATATGCACTCCCATATACTCATTTCGTAGTAAAAGACCCACTAACAAAGCGGATCAACAATTCAAACCCTCTCCCCTTCATTCCCCGCTTGCCTTTTTGTGTTGGGTAGAAGTACTAGGTTTGTGTTAGAGAATGTAAATCAGCGTGGGGATATTCTTTGAGTTCAAGCCACGTTGGGATTGCACAAGGTCTTAAATAATGCGTTACCTGACTTGAGTTTCAAGACTATTTTATCGGAGCAAACCAGTACAGGAGGGATACTTGTCAAAACGTATCTCAGTGAAAATACACACTAATTGACTAAACGAGGAGTAGACAGAAAAGCAATGAATGCTATGGGGCCCACCTTTGCAAGCGCTGCATGCAACACCGCCACCCAAAACCCGCCAGAAAAACAAATTTCCAGCGTCCAGGTCCTCCGAACTCCACGCCGTCGCAGCATTGTTAGATGAACAGCACTCTTCTCGGGTCACTTTCTCACTCAAAAGATCCGTACAGCGACCATTACGGACCATAGCCGACCAGCAATAGCCACCTGCAAACAAACAACAGTCACATTAAAATAATACATAACGTCTGATGTCACTTTAGTCAAGCAGAACACGAAAATAAAGGTTTTTCAACAAGAGTGTTCTATCTCTGAACTTAAATAAAACACGTTCTGTAAATGATGGAAGTTTATTTTTTATTGTGGAACATAATGTTTGGAAGAGAACATCAGTTAAATGACTGCAGCGACTTCGTTGGATTGCACGTATGCGTTCTTCAGTGACAGAAGAACGTAAATTAGGTCCAACTTCACGAATAACACACGTGATGTTATTCATAAGATCACTTGCTGTTCCTGGTGTGTTGATATAAACTCGAGATTTAACATAACACCACAAGAAATAATACAACGGCGTTAAATCACACGATTTCGGGGGCCAGTTAACATCACCATCACGGGAAATGATGAAACCTCTGAGCTTCTTCTTGAAAATATCGATTATTTTCAGAGCAGTATGACATGTGGCCAGACATCGGTTTTGTGTGTGGTTACTAGCTCATACAGTGTATTATGTACTGCAACATTCGGAGTATGTGAATCACTTTGACTATGTGAGTTATCTGAAAACAGAACATGCTAAGCGCCTAGGTGATAGAAAATCTGCCAAGATTTATAACGCATATCAATTCTTTTTTTGAACGAAGGTAAATGTTTCTGTAGTTATTTAGTGCTTCTAGCAATCTCGTTTTACTGTCAAACAAGTTTGTTCTCTCATTTGTTTTTGTTCAAACTGTAAATACCAGAATGTGAAACAAATGTAAAGATCAGGATGTGAAACAAATGTACAAACATAAATAAATATATATTAAAAAGGGAAGGAGAGTTCATACGCTTATATGTGCTGGTGTGTTTTACATGTATTAGCTTCAATTAACTGAAAGATTACACATTTGCTTTTCAGTATCTAAAATCGATATGGGTGGCTCTTAATGCTTTAGAAATATTTCCACTAGAATCTTTGCAATAGTGGAGAAACCGTTGGTAACTTCCATTACATGCTGCTTGCAGTCTTAAACGCCTAAATAATGTGGAGATAACATGTATAAATAGCAGTCTAAAGCAGGTAAACAGGGAAACATAATGGCTAAGTCAAACTGTCAAAGCAATGAACAGGCAATTAGGAAACAAAACTCAGGGAAAGATCTTATTTACTGGATCAGTATCTACAGTATGTTTCCCTCTTTAACAACTATTTGCTCATTATGCCCGCACTATTCAGGGGTTGACGTGTTATACAATTTGCTTTATTCTCTAACGTATTTCATAAAGTGTCGTTGAGTAAAAAGCCTTTTTCATGTCCGACAGGACACAGATGAATCCGAAGGGGCATTGCCTGATGCAATCCATAAGTGTAGTTTTCATATTTCCAGATTAATAATAAGTGAATGTTGCATGAGGAAGATATAAGGAATAAAATGCTGTTACCAAGTACAGAAGCGTGCAGAGGAGCAATAGCAAGAATCAAAATTAAGAAGGGGATAAGTGGCGGGTTCTTCGGAACGGATGCCATAACAGACAATGGATAGAGAACAACCAACCACAGAGGCACGTCATGGTAGGTGTAACAATTCACGGGTACCACCATCTACTCTGTGCAACTCAGAAATTCCACCAAGTGAACGATCAGTGTGTGTGCAAATCGTGTAAAAAGAAGTGCGAAAAAAGGACATGCTCACAAAATGAACTCAGGCAAACTCATATTTTCATTTTCAAACATAGCTGTTAAACCATAGCAAAGTTCCCTTTTTATCAGTAGAAATAGATGCAACATACGCCATTGTTAAATTGCGATTAGGTGTATTATTTAGGGTTGGTTTATCCATGTTAGTAGTAATGTAAACTTGTTAACTGAATTCTGCATTTGCCTCGACATTATTGGTGACAAAAACACAAATCTTCATGAATTTGATAGAAAAATCTTACCTTACATAGATCCGATTCTGACAAGAGCATAGCAAAACGGAATACTAAAAAGTATTAAAAGTGTACTTATTTTGTCAGAACAATGATTGATGAATGAAGACAGTTAATTGAATATCATAAGGAGGATGTGATCCCTAAATCTTGATATATCCTGAAATTGATGTTATGTGTATGATAAGCACGTAAACTGCGCAACATTTAGAAGCGGTGTTTACGTTGGCACAAGGTGAATGATGCGTTCCCTTCTCAGAACTTGGGGAATACCGGCTGACAGCTAAGTGAGTGACTTCCTTGTGTGGTGCTGGGCGGGCCTTTGGCAATCAACCGGGATGAGAACTTCTCGGAAAGGCGAGGAATGGCGGTCCACATTCCAGAACAAGTCTTCAATTGATGGTGCTTTAGGAAGGGCATTGATGGCGATTCTGCATTTTTCTGCAGTAAACATTAACAGTATACGGACTTGCCTTTCTTCGATGAATGCAACGATAGAAATCAGATAATATTTTACATGCATTACTGTCACCAGACGCTATAAACGCAGCCGGATCTTCTTGCTAAATTAAGCACTCTACAGTCTTCCAAACCAGCTTCTCTTGACAGAAAACTAATCAAAGACTGTCAATCGCTAATAGATAGGATTATTTTATTCAAGAATTATTCAGTATTATAAATTTGAATTAGAGTAGTGCAAGTGCAGGAAGACTAGAGCAATTTTCTTGGCTTAAATGATTGTTCTACTTTAAGTCCCATTATTGTGGAATGAATTCATCTTAGAGTCAGTAGATTTTCCTATATTGTTTTTTATTATATCACTTTCTAGCGGACATTCTATCGACAGAGTCTGCTTTCCTTGCATATTCCATTGGAGTCGCTGATGTAACAATTTAATGATACATTTTGGCTGGTGGTGTTATCCCACTGTGGGGTACTGAGCCACTTGTTGTCTTCTCTCATCAGTACGAAACGTTTGGCGAAAAGTTTTAGTGTTGACTTATCGCACACCTAGTCTCTCTGTATGCGGCTACCATCCGGCGATGAATATCGGCCGGTTTAAGACCTTCCACAGTGAGAAATCTGATACTGAATTGACAGGATGTCCTCACACGCACGGCCGCGTCAATTGGGCGGAACTTACAACTGCCTGCTTTCCTCCTGCCTCATGTGAGGGCGCCCGTGCATGCGCACAACCAGGCCGGACACTATATTTGCGTCACTAGATATCTCACTACGTTATCCGAAAACGGCATATTCAAATGCCAACCGGTTTGGTTCTTAAGAAGTTTTGTACCTTTTTATTTGAACACCCCTCGTAAATTTTCTCAATGGTTGCTAGGATTTTTACCAGGAACCAGACTTGCGCGCATAATCTCTCCACGCCAGTGTGTGAAATCGAATCCGAGTTTCCTTGCACCGTGTAGCTGTTAAACTGAAACATATTTGGTTTTAAGTCCTGATTGCAACAGTTGTCCTTTAGGGGCAAGTGGGTAATTGCATTGAATGCTACCCTCCCATTACTCTGGATTCACAAGCAGTTCTACTACTTCAGGAAAGCATCGCCTCTACTCAACCGCTTAGTAGGTATAGCTGATTTATATCGTTATCATATCAAACATAAGATATATTAATACTATATAATATAATGTATTCCTTCAATTTGTGTAATGCAAAAACAGAATGCAATGTATAGTGAAGACTATACTTAATGATATATTTTAAATTCGAGCGAGTAATTTACGAACGCTGCTCCTTGTGTTTATACTCGGATACTTACACGCCTGATGATTCCGCAACCTACAAAGCATAAGGACTGGTCGGGTGATATTCGAATATTTGACTGGTTGCCTAACTTTTCCGGATAGGTTCTCTTCAGTCGAACGTAGACCTGTTGTACATCCCAATTTGCTACTCTCGTGTAATCTAATGCAACTCTTTCTGCCAAACTTCACGCCGGCTTTCTTCTGTTTCAGAAGGTTACAAACACACCTCCATCTCTCGCTGTACTTCAGCCTCATATGGGGTCATGACAACCAGCAGTCATAGGACTTCTAATCATTGAGATTTAATTAATGCCAGAGGTTCAAATCCCACTAGCCCTGGACCCGTAGGACCAATGACCCGGGCTTCCTTCGACCAGGGAGTTACTGAGCTGTCCCAAAAAGGGCGCCTGGCGCCTCCGTGGGGCTTTCCATAGGGCAAGACCTAGAGACTAACAAGGGCCCCCCCCATCTGGTCCTGTGGACTCAAGACGGGATGGAAGTGGATACGCCACTTACGCGCGCCAACTCCAAAATGGACTGGCTACAGATATGACCTCGGTGGGGCCGCCTGGTGATCTAGCACACCTTCTACTAGCTATGCTGGCTAGTACGCGAGAATATTAATGGCTTCCCTCAACTCCGTCGGGAGACGTACCCGATTTCCCACGGGTATCGGGAACCACTGCCCCCTCGAGTCCAACCCAATCCGAACAACTCTCTATCAGGGAGGGGCTCGAATGTTCGGCCCGAGGTTCCTCTAGTAACGTCAGAGGTACCACGAGTGCTAGGGGTCCGCAGCACGGCAGCTGAAGGGGACAGATTGAGAAATCATTGAGATTCGATTTATTCAACATTGTTGCTAGAAAAAACGTATACAAATCCAACAAGAGCTGCTGATGGTAGGTAAACTCATTTCGGCGAGTACCGTCTGCAAAGGCCAACAGACTTTACAAAGAATAGGGAGCCTGCATCATCTGCGAAGTCCCTGCCTTAAGTCCAACAATGAAACTTAATTTCCTTTCGTAATGGCTTTATGTTTAGAAATTTCAACACCTGGTTATGATGAAAAGGGAGAGGTTTAGATCACTTAAGCGTGCATCGTCTCTTGTGCGTCTGGGTAGCTTTAGAAGGACGAGGCAAAGCAAAGGATACAGAGGGCCTAGTTCAGCAAGGAAGTCGCACTCAGGCAGGTTTCATAAACTCTTCTGACATAAGCAGCATCCCATACAGATTTACCTCTTCCGACAGCGGCCTCTCTTACGACCCTTCTCACACAGAGCGTCAGGGTGCACTCCACCACCATACGCCTCACGTGCCGTCTATTCGCCTGATCCCTCAAACCTGAGGCATGTTAAAGAAATGGGAAACAAATAAGATCACGGCATTGTTTGCCAACCAGAAAAACTAGCGCTATTGAGAATCGAACTCGAATTTAGAAGCATTAAGAAGTTTTGGTAAATTCTAGAATTCTTTTGTCCCTGTAGCTTCTAATCTCATCTCTCAAATTTAATTCTTTTCTCTTCAGATAACTATATGAACAAATAGTTTTGATTTCTTTGACCGCAACATGTGAAATATAGCATCACGTTTCTAATCTCTACAAACTAAATACAGTTTCATACTCTTTCATTCACAGACTCGTCGTGAGGATTCATGAACAGTATTATCAGCAGGACGGACGTGCTCCTCAAACTAGTATTTGTAAATGGTTGTGCGAATGAGTTCTAGAACGTCTGTCGAAGGAAGATAATGATTTTCTTGGAAACGCTACACGTGACTTCGTCCAGACCTTACAATTTTCTTGTTGCAATACATTGGAGGGAATGATGTGCCTTTAAATCTCGTACTTGAGGTATCTATCTTTCAAATAACCTACGCTAGTGTTATAAAGACAGAAATACATAATATGTGTGTATCTATATCTAGGCAACGCACATTCAGGCGATCATAGTCCACAAGTAAAATATTTGAACAGTTTTATAACTGTAATTTTAGGGGAGAGTTTCAAATTCGTGTTACCGATGTAAATCCAGTTTAAAATTATTATTATATTTTTGAAATAATGAATCCCAATGGGACCAAATGGAATACTAAAATTCTGTGAAATTGGGCTTTTATACAAAAGGATTTCCTTCTGATTTCTTAGAGGAGGAATTTTTGGTATAGTTTTGAAAAGTGCTGTATCCTATGGTTATGGAAGTCGAGCGAGTTCGCTTCCAGGTAAGATGTTAGGTTCGCATTCAAGAGCTCCCGTTTCGTTTCCCGTGAACCACCCACTTTTCCCTTGGGTTTTTCTTGCTTTCCCTGGTTGGTAGGCTAATGCCTACCCTTAAACAACCCCATTTCGCTTTCTCTGAATTTTCTTTCATTTATTTCCTTCTCATACTTCAACTATGTTCCTAGGTTTGATGGGTTTTTCGGCATGTGGCAGAGGTTGCGGATGCTTGCTTTAAAGAATATTTCTTACTGGAGGTCTTTTTGGTGTATGGGTTGCTTAAGGGCTCTGGGAAGTTATTTTTACCCAGACAGGGCTAGTTTTTAACAATATTAAAATATAAATATACAAAAAACTAAACATTGCAAGAAATTGAAATTTGATATGATTATAGTATGAGGATGTGTGCATTTAAGGACTGTATAATATTTACATTAAGTTCATACAGTTCCTTGCAAAAGGGGCATAAGGCACTCTGTGTATCCTGAAAAAAGTATTACACCCTATACTTCAGGTCTAGGTTCCTTGTAGGAATTTAAAGTTATAGGCACCAATCTGTTTCCTAAATAACACAAGGCACAGTTTTATAATCTAAACAAAACAGAAAGCATACATAGTTTATACTATGCACATGAAAAGTTATTTAGTTGTCGTAAAAAAAGGATAATAATTTTAAGGACTGAATTTTATTTTCCCTCCATTTTATAAATCATATGAATATAAAAGTTAGATTAATGTGTTCAGAGAACATTAACAAATAAGCACTTAAAATTTTGTATCAATATATTTTACAGTTTTTGAGAAACATGCACCTAAATTATGAAAAATCAAAGTTTTGGGAAATCACGATCAAAGATTAAGCACCATTCTTTTTAAATTTCACATATTCTCAGAACATGTCTGCTCCATATTCCTGCTCAGCTAGGTTTTCTTCATCTTTTATTTTTTTCCTTTCTTACTTCTAGCTCTACTTTCAGGTAACTGAGCTGTTCTTTTTGCATCTGAGAGTCGACGCCCATCTTTTTTTTTAGACATGCTGCCCTCATATTTTTACCAACCGTATACCCATTGTTTTTATTACTGTTTGCCTACCATTGCACCCATCATTATAACAAATAAAACTATCATATACACCAATTTTTAAAGCTTTTGGCCCAACATGCACAGTTTTTGGAATTCTGTTCCATATTATATGATGCAAACTTTCATTTGGGTTCGACCATGCAAGCACTTTCTCGGTAATTCATCTTGAGAAAGTTCCATAAATACTGGTTTAATTGCCAAAAGAACCTAATAACTCCCCCTAATTTATTAGGAATAGATCGTAAAATAGCATAAGCAAAAAGGAAATATCATTCAGGTTGAATATGAACTCTCGGTAAGAGAGTGTTCATGTTTATAAATTTCTTTCCTAATCTGAGCTCTTTGAAAGCCACATCATGTATCTTCACCTTTAGGACACAAACCACGCTGTGGATTACTATCTGTGGATAATTTACGAAAATAAATGGCCCAAATAGCTTGTTTCATTTCTGCAATTGTTTTACCTGTTTTACTCCTGATAGCTAGTCCATAATACTGCTGGAGGAGGACAATCTCACTATCTGTTAGTCTTCCACGACCTGCAAGTGGTTTGCCATCTGGAAGAATCTTTCCCTTCATACATCAAAAAGTGGGCACGTCATTGCGCCGCCATCTTTAAATTGATGGATTAAAGGGATTTAATACCAGCGGACACCATATGTTATAATTATCATTTAAAAGCTGAAGAATTATATAATTTTTTAACACTAAAAGCAAAAAATTGATTTTTTGAAGCCCATCGACCTCCCATTGCCCGTAACACTCTCTGTGACAGCTGCAATGTTGAGACGGAAATATTAGGGACTTTCACATCGCTGTGGCTTGTAATCTGTTGTGATTCCTCCACTTAATTCTGCCTCCCTGAAAATAGATAGATATCCTTGGAAATAGCTACGCGAGGCATCCTCTCTGTTCTATAGCCTATATCCCATGGCTTTAGCATCTGATAAAATGATAAGAGTTTTTAGAAACACTCGCTGCCCTTGTTAATCTCTATGGCCTTTTTAGGTTAACCTATTTGAGCTTTCTGTACAGAACCCATGCTTTTTAAGTTTCAGAGTGTCTCAAAACATTATTTCCGGGGAAATATTGGTATCATATTGTTGGGATACATTACTTCCACTATTTACTTTTAAGTAGGTAGCAACGAAGTAAAACATATTGGTACTTAGATTTTCAACCTTTACGTACATAGGTATAATCTGGACCAAACTTAGGATGCTTATGGTTATAAATGAACATTATAGAAGATTCAAACTTTCATTTGCCTTATATCGCTATTTAAAACTTGTTACTGTCACGTTTTTTCAGTGCTTTATCCTTACATTTATTACTTGATTTTTTAATCATATTACCCAAACAATTAGAATTCAGTTGCATTTTCTGCCAAACCTACAGCGCTTTTATGTACCATGTGCTACGTACTTACAGTAAGTGGATAATCCAAAAATTTAAATTCGGTATTTTGACGCAAATACACATTTTGAGACATTGTGACCTCAAAACGTATTTTTTTAAAAAAGGTTTCTGTTACACGCATTATTGCATAAATACAGGGTTATTCATAAGTCAGTGAAACACTAGAAGTTCACAACTACTAAACTACTCAACGGATAACAAAACTTTTTGCACGAAAATGAAGAGGAACTCTCCAAGTTTTCTTACAAGAATTACAAGTGCGCAATGTGTCCACCCTTGCTGATACGGCAGATATCAATGCTGTGCTTCCGTTTCCTCTTTGATAGTGCATGGATGTGTGAAAGTGGAACGTAGAACTGTAACCTGCTACAATGGTGAACGGCAGGATACCATCGGTCTTTAGCAAGACCTACGTCACACCAAGAAGACCTTATGAGAAAGCTCGTCTAGATCAGGAGCTTAAAATAATAGGTGAATATAGTCTTCGTATCAAGAGAGAAGTATGGAGAGTGAAGTACACTCCTGCTAAGATCCGTAAAGCTGCCCGAGAGCTGCTTACATTAAAAGAAAAGGATCATAGGCAATTATTTGACGGTAATGCTCTGCTAAGGCGTCTTGTGAGAATTGGTGTACTAGACAAGGGTCGCATGAAGCTTGATTATGTATTGGGTCTAAAGATTGAGGATTTTCTGGAGCGTCGTCTGCAAACACAGGTTTTCAAGTTAGGCATGGCCAAGTCTATCCACCATGCGCGTGTTTTGATTCGCCAGAGGCTTATACGAGTTCGCAAACAAGTGGTCAACATTCCCAGCTTCTTAGTAAGACTGGATTCCCAGAAACACATAGACTTTTCTCTGAAATCACCATTTGGTGGTGGACGATCTGCTCGTGTTAAGAGGAAGAATTTGAGAAAGGTATCGAGTGGTGGAGGTGCTGCAGATGACGACGAAGAGTAACCATAAAGGTTGATTGCTGTTTGAACAATAAATATATTCTCATCTGGAAAAAAATATGCGGTAATTCATTTCTTCGCATACACGCTCCAGCATGTCACGGCTGACCATATCCACGGCAGCTGTAATCCGCTGGCAAAGTTCCTGAAGGTTAGCAGGGCGTGGAGGCACAGACATTATCTTTCACAAAACCCCACAAGAAAAAGTTACACTGAGTTAAATCCGATGATCGTAGTGGCCATTTCATGAACGCGTTATCTTCTTCTCCAGTTCGTCCGATACATCTGTGCGGTAAATGTAGATTCAGGTAGGCTAGCACGACTTTGTGATAGTGACTGGGACATCCATCTTTCTGAAAAAACGTTATCATTCTGTCTTCATTCAGCTGAAGCATCAGCCAGGTTTCCAGCATGTCTAAGGAAACCATCCCATTTATGCTTGATTTCACAAAGAAAATTTACCCATACACTTTCTTTGTCAAAATCGCACAGAAGACACTCACCTTCGGTGAATCTCGAACATGCTCTACGACATAATGGGGATTTTCAGTCCCCATAATCGCACAATGTGTTGATTCACTTTTTCGGAGGGATGAAACGTTGCTTCATCGCTAAAGATGAGAAAACCAGCGAAGTCCATTACTTCAAACCTTTCTTGCATCTCAATGCACAAATTAAGGCGTAAATTTTCGCCATTTTCTTTGAGAGCCTGATGAAGCCTGTATGTTTTAAACATAAGCCACTTACGAAAAATTCGCCGTACTGTTAGTTGTAAGTTGCCCAACTCAAAACTCCAAGGGTTAGTAGACTTACAGAGGGTGGCGCTGATATGCTTCTCTAACACGATTCACTGTTTCTTCGCTGGGTCCTGGACGTCCTTGGCGATGAGCAATGCACGTACTCCCTTCGTCAGGGAATTTCACATACCAATGCTTGATATTGTTGCACACAGAAGCTGGCTTTTGAAATTGTGAAAAAGTTTGCTCGCGTTTAGTGAACACCATTTCTCATTCACTTTCTTCTCGGGCAGCCAGCCAGGTGAAAAGATATCAACGTTTCGGGAGTGTATATCTCTCCCATCATCAGGATATTTATAAAATGTTATAACCACAAATGAAATACTGGATATAACACAACTATAAACAAAGACAAAACACTATCAAAATTCGCATTACTGAACAAAAGACTGTTTTCAGTAAATTAAGTGCCAGATCAGGAGATGGCATTCTCATAGTTTCCATCGTAAGTCTCAACGACTGGGAGTTCTCAATACACTGGCCCACAGAGCTTTGTCTATCTCTGATCCCAGCCACTTAAAGCAAGCACCTCAGACTCACTTTCCGAAAAACGGCTACTCCGAATATGACGTCGAAGCCTCGATCACCAAAGCTAGGAGAGGAAAACCTGTAATACAGCAAACGTCAGATAAGCCTACCGCTACAGCCTGCATCCCGTTTACCGGCAATCTATCCGGCAGAATCAGCAGAATTTTCACCAAATACAACATCAGGACCATCCACAAGCCACCTCCGAAGATTAAACATCTGTTGAGACCAGTGAAAGACAAACTGGACCTTTAAGTTCCGAGAGTGTACCGCATTCCCTGTGAATGTGGGACACCGTATATAGAACAAACCGTAAGGACCATCGCAACTAGAATAATCGGACATGAACGGAGCATTCATTTAATGCAACCTGAGAAGTCTGGGCTGGCAGAGCATTGTTTTGATAACGACCATAGGGCCAATTTTCGGGAGACGACCATCTTGGCAAAATGCAACAGTTACTGGGAGCGGAGAATTAAGGAGGCTTTGGCGATTTCCTCTGAAAGGAGCACGCTTAATCGTGATGCTGGATTTCAGTTCAGCTCCTCTTGGAAACCGGCCTTAAAAATGGAAGTCCATCGAATTAAGAAGTAAAGATCAATACAGCTTGATAATCAAGTTAAGTAGTTACGTTTCTTTGACACAATTTTCTATACTCACGCCATCTCCTGACCTGAAATTTAATTTACGTAAAACAGTCTTTTGTCCAGTAATCCGAATTTTGATAGTGTTTTGTCTTTGTTTATAGTTGTGTTATATCCAGTGCTTCATTTGAGGTTATAACATTTTATAAATATCCTGACGATGGGAGAGATGTACACTTCCGAAATGTCGATATATAATCATCTTTTCACCTGGCTGGCTGCCCGAGAAGAAAGTGAGCGTATTTGTCGTCAGGAAAGCTTCAGGTCTTATTTTGCCTTTTCTCATTAGTAATAACTACTGCCATCTAGCGACAAATTATAGCAACTAAGCACGGGCTTTCATTATAAAAGATACTTGGAGAGTTTCTCTTTCTACTGGCACAACAATTACCATGATCTATTGCATACTTATTTTTATTAAGCTTTAAAATGTTTCACGGACGTATGAATAACCCTGTATTGTTCTAAGAGCGTCCGCCGATCACCGACTCTAACGTTTCCTCGCGCCGTTGACTTGTGCCAGACTATCGCCCAGGCGGTGCCGCTTAAGCCACATCTAGCAAACCTGAGCACAAGAAAACAAGCTGCAGTAAGAATAATTTGTGGAAGCTATTTAAGAAAAACAATAGTTGTTAGAAAAAACAACGTGATTGTAAATATACTGCTGTGAAGACGACTAGTCAAACAAAGCGTTTTTAAACTGAACTAACGAATATGTTGATTAGATATTTTGTGAACAGAGTTGTAAATTCTTCTCAAATTTATTGCCAAGAGCTAGAGAACATGACGGCAAGTGCATGATGCAGAGAAAATCCTGGAAACAAACAGACAGGTTTAAATCCGGAAGAACAAGTGTTTGGCAATGTTGCAGATGCGAAAGAAGCGATGCGATGCAGTCGTGGATGCGGGCCAATATAAAACTTCTTCTGTGACGAATTAACAAGCCACAGAGAGAATATATTCAAAATTAGATAATTAATTATTCTACAAGAACTAAGCGCAGGTTTTATTTTTTGATAACTTAAGCCTATATGTTGTCAAATAATGCTTATTTTAATATTATATCCAGAAACTAAGACAATATACTTTATATAAGTTGCTATGCAAATTGTTATGCGTCTTTAAATGCATGTTTTAAATGTAAAGACTTGTTGAGGCTCATATTTTTCTGTGTAATGGTTTATTGGCCAGTATATTTTACATATCTCCAAATCAAAAGGCGAGATCAATGAAGACTAAGCGAACGAGATATCTCCATATATCATTTCTTGCCTCCATCATTTACTTTCCTCTGTTTCATTTAACGAAAGGACCAGGTGATGATGGTTGGTGTGTTAGGGTACGACAGTGGAATTTGATATTTGGAAAGTTCTCTTTCTCTGTTGGAACCCCTTGCGTCCTCTTCTGTTCCGAGGTCCCCAGGCTGTAAAATGCTAAGGCAGGGCTAGCAAGCGATATGACTGATGTACATGATAGCGCTTATCGTTAACCAGATCTAGTCGCTCTTCAGGTCTCCCCTTCGTCCGTTCCTCACAAAGTCAGATTGGAAGTACGAGTTCAAGTTATAACACCTATTTTTCAGGACTGGGACCAGAGAGAAACTTCTGTTTTTTTTTTAAATACACGTTGACTCTTTGTGAGTGAGTGATAGGGATGACGTTTTCTCAATTTTCGTGTTGTGACACCTATTGAAATTCATCGCCATTTGAGTGAAGCATGTGTTGATGGTGCCATGGATGTGTCTAATGTGCGTTTCTGGGTGCGAAGTTCAATGAAAGCAGAACATCGTGTAACAACAAACAAAGACAGTCACGGCCTCGCACCAGTCGGTCTGACGACACGATCCAAAGAGTGGAGAACGTTGTTTTGGAGGATCGCCGATTGAGGGTTGCAACGTTCTTCACTTGCTGGATCATGTCGTTAGACAGGCTGCTGCGAGGCCAGGACTGCCTTGGTTTGTTGTCACACGATGTTCTGCTTTCATTGAACTGTCGCACCCAGAACGCACATTGGAGACATCCATGGTACCATCACCACATGCCTCACTCAACTGGCGATAAATTTCAATAGGTGTCACAAAACGAAAATTGAGAAAACGAGTGATTAGATGCTGTTCTTGCAATGAAGACGTCGCCATTTTAAGTATCAAAAACAGTCCTAACTCTCTATCACTACCACTAGAATTCTATGCACTTTACAGTGCTGCCATCTCTGCCACGCATTCACAAAGAGTCCATGTGTATTTTAAAACAAACCAGAAGTTCCTATCTGGTCCCAGTCCTGAGAAAAAGGTGTTATAACTTGAACACACCTCTTACCATGGTCTATGTAAGGTGCTGTGCTCCAATGACTGGAGAGCTAAGAATAACTCCTAATGGGTGCTGTAACCTTTATGAAGTGCTGTGGAGTTTTGCACTGAATTTCTTCTTAAAATATTCAATAATTTAAAAAGCCATTAAACTGATATCAATGTAAGAAAGGATTTTACCATCAACAACAGGAGAAAATTATATATCTGCTATTTTACCCATTGTCCCTATCCATTACTGTCCAGCAACGCAAAAAAGTCCCTGAAAGGAATGTGCTGTCTTACACAGCGGGACAAGAACAGCGAATGTGTGTGGCAGAGAACGTATGCTACACAAGGAGCAGTGCCGTTAAAAACCATGCGCCCTATTCACTCTGTACACTAAAACCGAGAAGATTCATTCACCAAAGTAGAAGACGTCAGAATGTTTTTGAATGGTCTGTAACTGTACTGACATGGGGTGTCATAAACCTGTCCAGGGAGGGTGTGGGAACCTTTGCCAACCCCTATACGTCTCAGGCCTCGGAGACTTACTTTCCTGTTGAGGACAGTAAACTAAACTGCAGTATAGAATAGGAAATAATTAAACATCTATTTTGCTACCAAATAGGACAGTCAACCATTGCGGTGGTCAAACTGTAGGCCTTATCCTTGGACTGTTAAATCGTGGAGTTTAGTTTAGTTGCAGTACCTTATATGATAAAAGAGAGGAAAGTGATGAAAGCTTGGTTTTTCCATAAAATTCTCCTAACGTGATGATACATGAACTGTGAAGAACTGCTTGTATTAATCAATGAAGTGATATCGAAAACAAAAATAGTGTTTGTTAAGGCACCATCATGAATCCAGAAATATGAGGATCAGCTGCCTGATTTGTCCATGTCTCCAAATCCAATAACCGTAAGATGAGATACTTGGCTGAGGATTGCTACATATTTTCTACAAGTACTGCATATTCAATAAATATTATGTCGTATTTTATATTTATTGCAGACTTACCCCTGTACTACTGTCACATTTAACCTATCTTTCTAGAGCATTAAACCAATATTTATAGATTAGTGTGTTTAAATCACTGGGTCATTAACTTAATACATTTTTGGCGTAATAAAAGAAAGCAAGTCCAGCCGCATTTATATTAAAATCAAATTTAAATGTATATTTGATAAATATCCCTCACCATTATTTAAGTAATTGCAAAATAAATAAAATTACGCTTCCGTGCGATTCTAGAGACTCCACAAATCCTTTTTCATCTTTTTTGAATCCTCGAAAAGCGATGAATGTTGAAATACTTTTATTTGTCTCAGGTTTTGGGACGCCCCAAATGTGCTATCTTGTGTAATTCTTCAATAACAGCAGTGTAACATACTTGAGTATGCATCTATTCCTCTAACAGTATCCCTTCGAGTTATACAAAAGGTGAGACATGCATTAGAAGCAGCTCTTGGGTCATTAGATAAAGCAATGGCTGCAAAACTTAAGTGTGTTAGAGAAATATCCCGGCTATAACGAAATGTGCTAAATTGCTGAGTGGAAAATGTGAAACAATCAGCGAAATTTGTAACATTTCTGCATACAAATATATCATATGATGTTAGAGATCGTTCTCTCATTTAAATTAGTTCTGACAAAGCACTTTAACTATAGAGAACCTGGAAAATTAGATAAATTGTTGGTTATTTACTGCCATAAAAATTCTAAATGAATTATAAATGAGTGGAAGATTTCAGTAGACCCAGGAATCAAAATAGAAGAAAATATTTATATTAATACCCTGCTGTTTGCGGATGACCAAATATTGATTCATCGGAATGAAAACCAACTACAAAAATCAATGCATATTCTAAATAATATAGTACAAAAGTATAATTTTAAAATATCAGAAGGAAAAACAAATTATGGCTTTTAAAGGAAATTATAATGTAAGATAAAAAATTGTTTTAGGAAATAGAATTTTAGAACAAATATCGAGTTTTAAATATTTAGGATGTAACATAAGTTTTAGACACAATGTTGATGTAGAAGAAAAAGTAAACAAATTCCGAGCAATTTGTGAGACAATCCAAAGAACTTTTAAAAACAGAATGAGAAGGGATACAAAAATGAAAATGTATAAGCTAATGGCTATTCCAACTTTACTATATGGAAGCGAAACCTGGGTGCCAACACAAAGAAAGGATTTAAATAAAATAAAGACTGCAGAAATGAAATTTTTAAGAAGTGCTAAAAGTTTGACAAACCTGGACAAAATGAGGATATTAGAAAGGAATTAGAAATGGAACCAATCCATGACAAAATATCAGAACAATGACAACAATGGCATGAACATATATTAAGAATGGAAGATGGAAGATATCCAAATGTAGTACTAAACTATAATCCAAAAGGAAGAAGATACAGGACGACCCAGGAAACGCTGGAGAGATCTATGAAGCTGGAACGGGCGATATGCCCAAACTATGGAGTGAAGAAGAAGAAGAAGAAGAAGAAGAAGAAGAAGAAGAAGAAGAAGAAGAAGAAGAAGAAGAAGAAGAAGAAGAAGAAGTTGGAAGTTAAAAATAGGTAATACTGAATTGATTCAAATATTTAATGAAATTAGTGGTCAGCTAATACAAATAATAACAATGTTGATTATCTGAAGACAATTTTTAATTCGATACTTTCAATTAGTAAACCAAATAAACCTAAAGTGTATTTTTCGCCGCAGTTTTGGTTATTCATTTATTTGTTTGCGTAGTTGCAAGCCTGGTTCCAAGGTCTACTAAATCAGTATTGTTGAAGAATATAATCTCATGATCATTTCTGAAAGAATTTTATTACTGTAAATCAGTTTAAATCATCAGTTTTAAATTTTCGTGAATTTTGTTTTCAGTGCTCTTTTGTACGTATATTTATCTTGGCGTTCAACGCTTGAATGTTCAAGGTATATAGATACCGTGTCGACGATAACACGAAGAAGGAAGTTAATGAATGAATTAGTGTTTATGTTTTAGACGAAGTTACGTAACTGGTCCAGCAATAATCGTATTCCCAGGGGACGTGAAAGCAAGAGTGTGTGGGAGTGAGGGAAGGAATGCCAGGTGCGCCGTCCTGGGTCAAGGCGACGGGGCGGTACGCGACGATGATGTAATCCGCGCACACACAAATAATTCCGCAACCAAATTGATGGCTTGCTTTATCTGCAGACACCGTCTAGACGCCGTTCCGTGAACCGGTACCCCCTCTCCTCAGCTCGCATTGCATCCTCGCACCCGAAACTTAAGAGCAACTACCCGTGAAATAGCTACACTCAAGAAAGGATGCCCAATTGTATGCAAACAAAATATTCGACATCGCTGAGGCGCCATTGATTCCTTTAGCGCGGTAACCACATAAAGTCATTGAGGAATGTCTGTCACAATGACTTTCCTCATTCGGATATGTTGCTTTCATATGGCTTTCTATACTCTTGTACAAACAGTTCTTGCTAACGCTTATTCCACTACCTACTTTATGAAAATCGAGGCAAATATTTGCAGAAATTATCTTATTGCCAACCTTCTTGTAGGTGCAAGAGGAATATTGGAACACAGTATACTTAAGATCTAGTCAAATCCTCCAAGAGATGGTTATCACATGAAGACTTTAAAATTCTGTTCTCACTGCAAGAAATAAAAGACGAAAAAGGATTTATAATTGACAACGGTGTAAGTACCCGAAAGTTCAAGCAAATAACAAAGAATTTCTCGTAGATGGTTAACTCAAAATAGGGGCATATATAATTTGTTGTCATAAACGTCATTTAATGATAGCTACATGTCTTTTTTCTATCGATTTTACGGTTTTTCGATTATAAAAAGCTTATTCAGAATGAAGAGGACTTCCCGAGCTATTCCTAGAAAATTCAGGTGAGCATTTTGGCGTGTAGATAGTATGAAAAATTCATTTTTGAGAAATCATTCTAAAAAAAAAAAAAAATAATCAATGCAACGGTTAGTTTGGGGTGGGACGCTTTATTTTCCCTCCCAAAACGTGAATGATGCTGAATATCGGGAATAATGTAAAAAAAAAAAAAAAAAAAAAAAAAATTATCCATCATAGGCGCATAGTAAAGACAGTAGAACTAATTTGTTTTCTATATTTTAACACAAAAGTTCAACACTATATATAACGATACGGTTCAACTAGGTTTTTAAAAACTTACTCTTTCATCTTTTAAGTCCTGTTCTACTGGACAGGTGTGGTTATAAAATTATTCAATAAAACGAAATGGGGGACACTTTTGATCCGTTATTGCGATCGTGGGAGTTTTTAATACTTTTAGTCATAAAGGATGAATGGATAGGTTTAAGATGTTTTAAAATCCATTATTTTTGAAGGAGTGGATATGAGTTACATGTTCATGCCACCAATAGTTTCTCATACTTTGCTGAAGGAGTACTTGTGGTATGAGTTTGATAGATAGGCATTTTCCCTTAAAGTCTGCTATAACTTCAATCTGACCAATTAGCCAGGAATCAATACAGGATATCACTTGAAATTCTTTGAAATGCATCACTTTGCTCTTGAAATATTAATAATTCCTTTTAATTCAATCATCTTCGAATCTTCAAGTTTTATTGCGGGAAAAATAGCAAGAAACTAAATTGAATCAAATTTTTAAAGGGAGACTTTCTTCTATGAGGCATTTCGTTTTCATACTACTTTTTGCTTCTGCATGTTGAAAACTGTCTGCCCAGATGGCCAAGTTGCTAAGGTGTTTGGCTACGAACTGGATGGGCCGGTTTCTTTTCCAGACAGCGACAGTGAATTTTTCTTCACTCATCGCGCCGAGAACCGGCTCTGGCTGTGCCATCAAAAGGAATACCTGTTGGAACTTTATTTTCATACAGATTATCTTGGGTACTTGCACATTGGACCTCGGTGATAAACTCAATACGTACTTCTTAATTCAAAGTTTGGTTTGTATCTATGAAAATTAAACTATCAAAAACTTTTTTTTTTTCACTACAAAAGAGTGAGGCTATCTAGGAGTATCAAATACATCGTACATTTTTCGTACAGGAAAAGAACCAAAAATAACATACAGTGTGAGAACAGGATATAGGATTATCCAGGATGCTAGAATTCAATCAAGTGCTAAGCAACAGAGGAGTGTTAGGCGAGCATTTTAATGTACAACAGTTTTGCTCTTTGTTATATGCAACAGGTCGAGATCAAATATCGAAGCGGTACATTACTGATAAAACTCCCCTGAATGCTTCTGGTAGGCTCTTGTGGCCCTGTTTATGATCAACAAGTAACACGCACTTACACTTTGAAAGAAACGCCAGAAATTAAAATTGGACTCATTCCAAACCTACGCCATTCATCTGTTTGAAAAAGAAAAACAAGTTTGACTGCCTGAACTTAGAACCACCAGATTGACAGTCGAACACGCTAATGACTTTGCCATTATTACAGCTAACTGTAGTTTGTCTGGCTTAAAGACAGGTGTTATTGATGTTAAGGACAAATTCCTTGCATTTTGTGTCTCACATTGCAAATTGTGATAATAGGGAGGAAATTAAAACACTAGTTTGGGTAAAAGTCATATTAGAGAGACAAAAAAATTGAGTTAGGAACAATTAATGTTTTTACGAGGTTTCCTCATTAAAGCCACAGTTTATAAGTTTAGTTTATTTGTACTCCCACATAAATACTTTCTTACAATTCCAATCACAAATTTTACAATTCTAATCTAGGTACAAATTTATCACCTGTTTATATTTACGGGCTGATATGGTATTGGCTCCATGGCCGTTTACCCCTATCCTAGCCCTTTTATGACCTTGACCTAATATTCTGTTGTGTCCTCCATTTCTTTACCTCCAAACTTCCTCACCCTCCTCATCCATTTCTCTTTGATTTTGTCTGCAAACTTCCCCACCTCCCTCATTCTTTTCTCTCCTTTAACGTACCTAAGTATTTTTATTGCTACTACGTAAGGCCCTTTATTATCGCAGTTCTTATCCCATATTAATTTCCTCCAGTTTTAAATTGCTTTACACTCCGCTACATAATGCACTAAGCTTATTTTATTTCCACATAAAATACACTTCTTTGGTGAACGCCCTCTCAACATAGCTCCTGTCATTAAGGGGGGACGTATGTAAATATTCAGTGTCTTACATAAATAGCCATAACATCCAAAGTTTTCAAGTTAGAGAGGTGAAACTTAGTATTTTCATTTAAGATAATATAGTTAATATGCACAAGTTTTGTCATAATTTTCGATTCTTTATAACAAATGCTACATATTTTTTTTCTATATGCAGAGATATTTACAAACTTAAGCACATTTTTTTCAAAATTCACATATGCTATCTTTCTGAAATTTGATATGTTATTTTAAAAAACATTAAAAATGAATTTGTTGGATTTAGATTTCTTATTCAAGCTGTATAGAATTAAAAAAATGTTAATCATATGCAACCTTTAAAAATTAAAATAATTTCATATATTTTGTATCATCACATTCCATTTGGAGCTTAATCTTAAATTCTAGAACCAACAAAATGTTCATTGTGGCATAAGAAAGCTGTGTGCTAAATTGCATCACTGTAGATGAAGTAGTTTGAGAGAAAAATGGGTTGAAGTTGTAAAAAATGGAAGTTACGGGGAAAGGCAACTAAAAATACAATAAGTATTATTCAGTTTGCCTTTTAATTTTAAGTTAGAACTTCCCATATCCATAGTCTGTATCCTTATTCTGGTCTTCTTCAGCCTTTCTTTTTAAATTCCTCTTCTGTCTTGCTTCTTTCTGCATTAATTTCATAGCTCTTTCTGCACCAGCGATGCGAATGTTGTCGATACTCTGCAAAATTGTTTCCATAAACACACCAGGTTGATACCCTAACTGATGCATAACTTTCTTTCTGCCAACATTCCCATCATTAAACACTATTGCAGCATCAAATGTAGCAATTTTCACCACTATGGAAGACACAAATGATGTTTTGGGACACCTTTTACACATAAAACTGTTGAGGCTTTCATTTGGGTTTTTTGTCTCTCCATAGAGACACTTTTTAGCAAGTCTGGGTGTGCTAAGAATTGGTAGGTGGGCTTTATAGATTCCAAGACAGCTGATGGAAGACTATGTGTTGCTACTATGCAACACTAGGGCATTTAATTTTTTTAAAGGTACATACAGACCTCGTACAGTCATAATATTTTGGTGTTTGATAGCTAACACTATATACTATTTTACAAAACAATAAAAAAGAGTTAGAATGTTTGAACATTTTCTCATACGTCTCCCCTTAACCAAGCTAAACTCTACCTCTCATATTTATCGCACAGATCTATATATTTTCCCTTCCTTATTCTCTCTTCATTTTTAGGTATACATTCAGTGATTCTTATCAGACTTCCCACGTTACTTGTCTGTCAATGTCACAGTTTATAAACTACAATGGTAAAATTGCTACATTACTGTAAAGTATAACAGCTAAGACTATAATTTAAAGTTAAGAAAAAATACTATTGCAAAGCCTCTATTTATAATATTTAATAGTTCTAGTTAAAAATACAGCAAAATTCTATAAAATGGAAACTCTACTAATTTTCTGGTTTGAAAATAAACCCTTAAAATATCAGGTTATGCATTTAAAAAATAAATAAAATAATAATTAGGGTTAAACAACTGCAAGGGATAACCAAAATCATACTCTAAACAAATTTGTAAACCTTGAACACACAGCTTAAATTTGACTTTTTGTGAAATGTTTCCCAGATATCTTTGTTATTCGTTTAAATTTTCGTAAGTCATGTTTTTCGTGGCCATTTCAGAGCGACACACTTTGAGGAAAAACAAATTTTGTGTGACTAAATTCATATTTTTTAAACCAAAGAATTAGTTTGGTTCTATAGTTATTGCAGTAGGTACATAGCCTTCTTATCTCTGAAAAATCAATATAAACGTATGCAAAGTGTAAATAGTTTTGTTATTTCCAACGTCTTTACGTACCACCCGAGAGTAGATTATGTAACATAGGTTGAGGACCTTTGGTATAGGATGTTAAGTAGTAATAAATATATCGGCGGTTTCTTGATGTAATGATTCACAAGCTTACGTAAGTATCAGTGCCGGATGTAAGTATACATATGAAATAAACAAACGAATGTAGCAGACTCATCAGTGCAGGGCGGACTACAAGGGCATGACTCCTCGTCACCATACGACCTTGTCACGCAGACATTGGTGTTTACCGTCTCGCTGCTCCGCTACGTCATCGCATCCCCAGCGTGCTGCACGTCAGCCTCAAATGCGCTGCAACGCATTGTAAACAAATGCACCATTTTGTGGAAATTTCCGGCTCCTTTGCGCTTACATAACACAGCCGGGTTCTTTCTCAGGCCCATATGTCTCTCACGCCTTCATGTTCTTTTGTAAACAGTCATAAACTAGAGGATGACTTTTCTCTGTGTCGGAGTGTACAAACATAAAATGATACGAAAACAGATTGCTGCAGAATAGAAAACTTCCTATAACAAAGTGCATTTTCACGTTCTCTATTGTTTAACTGAGGTAAGTAGAGGAAACACTATATTCCAATAACATTTTCACATAGATATTTAAAAAAAAAAAAAAAAAAAAAAAGGCTTGTGTGTGAACAACATAATTCAAAACGTAAAGACGGTGAAACATTAATGTTAGTGGCACATTGCCACGTGTTATGGCATGTTGGCCATAGTAGCTCAATGACTAAGAGCAACCGGACGGAAACCGGGAGATCCGTGGTTCAAATCCAGACTATGGCATTGAAGTTGTTTTCAGTCTCGAACTACTCATCCAAACCTTAGCTTACACACGGCTATTGTGGAAGAAATGATTAATTTCCATTAATTTCAGCATTTTATATTCAGCGTCTTTCAAGAATGGTATACAAAAATTAAATATAAAATGTTTTAATAAACAATTAAAACAATTAATGAAATTAAGAAAAATCACTAAATTAACTTTAAATAATTTGTTTGAAATTATAGATTTATATCTCATAAGGTATTAAAACAAACTATAAGTGTGCACCAATATAAGAAGCTCACGTGAGCTCAAATGAGCTCGGGGACCATAAAGTGTAAAGCTATCCGACATTCATCTTTCAGGGTAAGGGAAAACCCTGGAAAACAAATAAACAAAGACCTTAGCCAGATAACTCACCCTGACCTAGATTCGATCTCGGGACCTCTTGAACGTGAAAGTCATGTGAATACAGCACATCGGTTTCCTTTTTTGTCATGCTGGATTATTTAAGATAGTGGTGTATTTCTGCTCTTCACTGAACATTAATAAAGATATATTAATTTTTACATTAAGAACAGGAAGGCAAATCAAAATGATATGATTTAAGCTGTTATGCATTAGAAATTGGCAATCGTATTTTGAATTCAAAGTGCAAGAAGAAATTATGTATTGTCAAAACCTGAATTGTCATAAAATCATATGAAATATAGATAATAAAATTAATTCGTGATTCTAAAAGAGCTTAAATTATGTTGCGTCTCCTTTTCTGTTGTCCCATTTTCTGGAGAGAAAGACAAGAATTAATATTCAAGCTAGACTCTCTAGGAACTGAATTTTCTGCTCCGCTCACATCTTTGCTAATGAAGCCACAACAGTATAGGCACTTCATGATGTTTATAAACTCAGTGTTTAAATGTCTGAAATAGTTCAAATTAATATGCATCAGATTAAAACAGATTTTCTTCCTTCTAGTATTTAAAATATTTTTGTTAAAATTGTATATTTTTATGTATCAACTCTAACCCTAATATACCACAGTGTAAAATAGGGTTCAATAAATCTGGATAAATAAAAAAAATATGTTACATAACTGTGATGTACAACTTTATTTCTTATGCTTCCTAACACTAATGGTTACTATTGTTGTATTCTGGAGTTCTTTTCTTATTGTTTATTACTGCATCAATTTCTTATTTTGAAATAGGTTTGAACTTGTTTCTATATACTATGACTGCTCCACCAAAGTACAGAGCGAATAGCAGGAACACGAATTCCAGTTGAATTACAAAAAAGTGGGCTATTTAGGAATTGCTTTATCCGAATATGCAGAGATTCAAATAATTAGGTTAGAAGTAAAAGCACACAGAAAGGTTCTGAAAGTATTTTTAACTTATTCTAGACCTTCAAACACTATGTTATGTTCTTTGGTTTTTGAATATATCTTGGATTCAGAACTGGAGTTCTACATACATTGTTTTTAAACAAGGAAGCAGTTACCTTTGTAATGAAAAATTTATATTGTCAAGAAGATTGACATAAATGTGTACTTCTCGATGACAGAAAGCAGTCCTAACTATGTGTGCGATCTACCATTCATGCACCCATCCGAGGAAGTCCACGAGTGTGGTACTATCCACTAGGATAGTAGGCAGTGTCTGAACGAGCTAATTTATGTTTTGCTCGATGGTTACCAGAGAAAATTGCGGTTTCCAGATATGAATCGCTCCTCACGGTGACCTCCAAACGTCCAGGGTGTGGCCAGCAGACCGGACATACCTAGGTCTTCACCTTGACTCGAGGTTCGAGCCCTGAACGGCAGCGCCGTGGGTAGGGAAGTCTCCCGCCCTCCCCACTCCCATCCTAGATACCTATTAGACAAGCCTCATAATTCAGGTTTTTATATATAGAAAACAATAAATATAAATTATAGCATAAGATATACTTCATGCTCTGCGCTGCTGTCTCATACCACCACTATCTTGGGACCTCCTCCATAATATATTTTCAAGAAGTCAATGCACCAAATGCTATTGTTCAAAAACAAACAGAATGCTATTTTTGCCACCTCATTTCTTATACAACCGTAAATAAAACTTATTATAGCTCAGATCTATAGACTTTATCTGGTGAACTCCTGTTCTTTTTTTCTGTTTGTTTATATGACGTTCTAGATGGAAGCCGAGTATCTGGGAAGTTTTGTGACTATGCTCATAGTCGAGAAGGATGGAGTCTGTTAACTGTCAAGACAATCTAATTTCTGCTGTCTCGATTATCCGTGCTACTTCACTTAGGATCATTATTCGGAGGCGGGATTACCACGGTTTTATAGAAGTTTAATACTGTACAGGTCCCATCTCAAGAAATAGTTTGGCCATGAGGCTAGCAATCGGTGCAAAACTTTGCTCTACAAATGCCAAGAATGAAATGGTTTTAAAAACAAGGCCCCGTCTACTAACGTAGATGTTTGCAAAGAGATTTCACGTTTAATCTTTGACCTTGAAGGCACTCTCCAGGAAAGGCACACATTTTTCTCTACCTTTTCCGTTCTAACCCGTCTTATGTTCTACAGAGACCAGAATAAAGCTGCAGTCGGTTGCGAGATATGATTGCACCTGTCTGCAAGGAAAACTTATCGTATGATTATAAATTTATCTGATAAATCCTGTAACCTGGAGTGCATTTAATTAAGGTTACTCCATGAATAAAATGTGACAGATCATATATTAGTTACTTTCTGATAAATGTTGTTTAAAATCAAATCACCACCATTATCAGATCACAGCACATCTGGTTTAACTTGAAACATTAGCTACTTAGCCCTACCCCTCCCTATGTCAAGAGAGGGGTGAAAATTTTGTAAACACAATGCCACTGCTATCCGTGACTGCTTAGTCTCTGTCAGATAGTGACAGGTGCTGCAACCAGTGCATGGCTTGATTATTTACAAACAGTGCTATAAATTGAGAGTGAAATATGGTAATAATGGAAATATGGTATCAAAGCCGGTGTTTTATGTTAATGAACATACCTCCGTGTCATTGTGATACACATGCTATGGAGCTAATATGGGTACAAATCATTGAAGGAGGTAGAAAATATTTACTGGAGAAAAGACGGATTAATTGATATGTTGGACAATTTCATCATAAATTTAGAAGAGACTCTCTAAGGGCGGTATATCTAAACTACCGACATCTAGCAGTAGTCTGTAAGGCGCTACGCTTGAAAGTATGAAAAGGGTAGCTATAATATAACCAGACGGAGTCAATTGGAACGTTATATAAAAGAGCTGCGACATGGGATTAGGCAGTCATGGGTTACCCACAACATCACGGGCAATAGTAGTACGCTCGCCTCGGTAGCGTGGTGGTAGTGTGTCTGCCTCACGTTCAAGAGGTCCCGAGTTCGAATCTCGGTCAGGGTGAATTGCCTGGATAAGGTTTTTTCCGGCTTTTCCCTTATCCTGATAGATGAATGTCGGGTGACTCTAAGCTCTATGGACCCCGGGCTCATTTGAGCATCATTTCACCCATCCCATTCAACGTCCGATATTACTTAACGTTGGAGGACGTAAAAATTACAAAAAAAAAAAAAAAAAAAAGAAGGGCAATTCCCGTGTTGCAGGATAAACCAGACGAACTGTACATAATAAATGAATGAATAATCGAATGTATTACGGAATACTAACCAATGCCATCTACAGTGAGTATGCGAAAACTCAAAACAAACTAAAATCAAAACAAACTCTTCTTCCGGGACATAATTTGTTGGATATTTATATTTAAATGTGCAGTGATTATAAACATAACTGGATGGCATAGCTTATTACAGTATACCACAGGAAAGAAATTCTTCTAGGCCTGAGACGTAGGGGGTTGCAGAAGGTTCCCACACCCTCCCTGGATATATTTATGACACCCATGTCAGCTCAGTTACATACCATTATAAACATTCTGACGGCTTCCGCTTTTGTGAATGAATCTTCTTGGGTTTAGTGTACAGAGTGAATAGGGCACATGTGTTTTGTTTTAAACGGTTGTGCTCCTTGTGTAGCATGCGCTCTGTCACACACCGTTTAAGGGGACGCATTCCTTTCAGAGACTTTCTCTGCGTTGGTGTATAGTAATTACTCATACTACTAGTAGCATACTCATACTACTAACGAAGATCTCCATATCCAATTAAATAGCATTTTCCTTAATATTTCCTTTCCTCTCGCTTCCAGAATATTCTCGAATGTTCTGAGGAAAATTCCAGCATGGATATAAACCAGAGCATTGAGTTAGTAATTTAGGAAGTGAGTTTGTGAATTGGTGAGTGTGTTAATTACGTGAGAACAAATGGATCTGCGACGACAGCGAGACATACTAGTGATGCTAACGTAAGAGATTAGAGACTGTGATTTTTTCCTTGTGCGAGTGAAATGAACCGTTGAACAGACTGCTTCGCGCGCATTTCATTATGCATGAATAAGGATAAAATGTTAAGAAAAATGGCTAGATATTAGTGGATTAAACTGAGAGTAAATACTGGACCAACTCACACATCTAAACAATACTGTGTTCAGAAACCATGCTAAACGCAATTGGAAAATTTAAGACACACTACACAGGATGGAATATTTAATATGTCTCTGTAGTATAGGTGGTAGCGTGTCTGACTCACGTTCAAGAGGTCCTGCGTTCGAATCTCGGTTACGATGAGTTACATGGTTAAGACTTTTGTTTGTTTTATCCGTGGATTTTCTTTACCCTGAAAGATGAATGTCGGATAACTCTAAGCGTTATGGATCCAGAGCTCATTTGAGCATACACATCAGAGGAACTTCTTCCTCTGTAACTGTGCTTACTTTTAAGTAAGGGTAGGATTAGGATTTCACTACGGAGGGGATTCGGTACGTAGGCTACCATGCTGGGTCCATTGTACCTATGCCCCCAAGTGGGGCATTCCTGGGAGGAAAGATGAGGTGAGAGGAGACAAAGAGTGGCCGACCCAAGGAGCCATGACAGTGCAGATGGCAGGGGCCATACAGTTTACTTATTTAGACTCCCTCCGGCAGGCCAGGACAACGAACACGCTCCCCTACTGCGGGAAGGCAGTGAGCCCAGCAACGGAGTCCCAAAGGTCTCTGGCTAGCGGTCCCGAAATGGTCCCAGCAGAGGCGCGGAGACCAGCAACCGACTTACCGGAGGAGGAAGTAGTTTTCCTCAGAGCATGTCATCCCGCCATGCACCGCCGAGACTCCCGCCGACACTTCTACCCTGAAAGAGACCACCACATGAGAGATGATGTGGAATGATAATGGAGATGAAATGGAGGGACAGGGAATTTGGGGAATGTAATTAACCTACCCAGCATTCGCCTAGCGATCCGGGAAAACCCCTGAAAAAACTCATGAGTCAGGTAGGTCGGCCACGGGAATCGAACCCGGGCCTCGAATGCGGGCCACAGACGAAACCGCCTGAGCCATCCCGCTGGGTTAATTAAGAATAACAATCTCTTTTATTCTATTTCTATTAATCTTTTATTCTATTTTCAGCTTTAGTGTGATAGCCTCATACGTAACTTCAGTAACTGGACTATTGTTCCTTTGATGGCGAAATACAAGTTTCAGCATTCAACAAGTAGGAGCTCATGTGAGTTCTTTGACATTAAATGCTTTGGGAATTTGACGCTTGTTTACAAATCGATCAACGAGACAGTGCGCCACTGATAAGACCCCTGAGTTAATCGTACTTGTAAATAATCTCGCCATTCTGTTTCAAACATTCCATGAGAATGTCACCGTAACATGTAATTAAACTTGAAATAAACACGATAAATTCCAATTGGGCCAATTCAAACGTTCACCATTCATCACTTTAGGGGGAGGGGGTGTTTAATAGCCGAGCACTAATGAATGCGCTATTACTAGAGTTAAATTTTGTTTGCCTCTTTGTTACGTACGATTCTCTATGTGAAAGTGGAGTTATCAGTGGTGCACAGGTTCTTCCTGACAGCATTTTTACAGTCACAGTGGTAGGTATTTGTACGCTTTTGAAAGCGTGGAATTAAATTTTAGAGTGTAAATTAGTACCATATTCATATAGTGACTTTGTGGGTTCGTAGAATTAAAAGTAAAATTTTCCGAAATTTTAAATGTTATTTTTCTTTTCATAGAAATACACTGTTCAATTCTCACGTAACAACATTGCATCACATATACAACAAATCTTCCAAGATCAATGACAATAAACAGCGTTCAGTTTACATCAGCTCTCGTTACAACACTCTCAGCTGTTCTCTGCTTACCTGTCGCGACTCACTCTGGTTTTACCACTATCCGCTGGCGTGTTACAATCTCTTCTATATCTCATTCATAAATTCGAGATATTTCTGAAATAAATAAGAAATCGAATATTCTATCACCTTCCAGAAGCGTAACTTAATCTATGCTGGCAAGTTCTTTTTCTCAGCTATCTTTATTTTCCAGCTCTTTGTGTAAACTAGCCGCGCTATCGTAGATAACGGCTTCGCGACAATATTGTATATATACTTCAATTTATCTTTATGAAAATTCAAATTAAATCATTACGTAACTTCAAAGTTTGACTTTACTGACCGTATGTGTCCTATACCAAAGCGTTAGTAGAGGTAAATTAGAAATGGAGGGAACACCTAGTACTTCGTCCGCAGTTGGATCTTTAGAATACTCGGGAGGAATGTATGAAATGCAGGAGTCACAGGAACAGAGACCACAGAGTTCCCTAAGATTTACTGAACCGACGACTGACGGGGAAGTGCTCGGGGGCGAACTGTCTAAGGCGCTGGAGGATGGATAGGAGACTTTCCTGCCCTTGAATCGGGGAAAGCTGGACTCGGTAATGGAGGCTCAGATAGCCACTCTCTGTCGGAGCCGAGGAGTTTGAACGCTTAAGCTACAGTGCCATCTCTTCGCTCTAAATTTATAGTACCCCCCGTCCTGTAACATGCAAGAGGGAGATGAAACAAGAGAGAATGGGAGTGAGGAGAGCCGTGGTGAAATGCACATCGATACAGCATTCGTCTTGCTAGGAAAGAACTATGAAAAATTCAAGGTCACCTGGGGTCAACTCGTGTTCTCCTGATGGTGAGTCTCACGCGTTACCACGGAACTCGGTATATCAAGGTGTTGATGTAGTACTCCTCTGCAACCCAGGAAAGTCATTGGCTGGATTTTCTGACATCTGTATATATACAGGGTGTTTCAAAACAACACCGAACGATGATATACAAGTAGTTGCACAGTTTCTATGTCACACATATAGATAGTTCTTACCGCCAAAAGAGCCGCATAAAAATGCTCCAGAATGAGTGTGGATTAGGTAGTATCAGGAACGAAGCGTGCCTCACGCTATCGGAGTTCGCAGGTATAGGTCACACGCCGTGTTGCATGCTGTAGCTGTTTTGTAAACATACCGGCATACTCCGCAGTAGCTTGATATACTATTAAGAATTTCTTTAGCTTATGAAACCGCAATAAAGAAGTTATTGCTTAATTATTGCTTATAAGTCCCAAAATTCCGTTATAGTAGTTCGTAATGGCAAATAAACTGGTGGACATATGTAACTTATACCTTTTAGAGGCAAGTTAATGTTAGTGAGTTTGAGGATGGAGGCATTAAATAACTAACCGAACAGAAACCAACCTCAAAGAATTGTAGATAAATTTACCAAAACTAAATGGCTTATACAGTGACACGAGCATTTTACTTCACGTGTTTGATAATTCTAAATAAAGCATTTGTAGCTGTAAGGGAAGCTGTTGTTGTTTACAGAAAGTGGTTGAAAGTATTTTACAATTAAGATCATAACAAAATGCTCTGAAGTTAGACACATAAATATTATCATTGGTGTAACTGTTTTTACAATTCATATTTTTAATGAAACTAAATTAATAGTGCGTTCGTTGAACTCCCTTCAGCTCTTACATCCATCAAAAGCATATCTGTCATTTCGGCGTTCGTATAGCTCTCCATATTGCTTGGATTTGTTATCTAAGCACGCGCAAAATCCTCCCTGTTGTGACGGAATGTGTAGTTTTACACTGAGGAGCAACCTTGCAACTGTCCGAGTTAGTAGTGGACTTTTGCACACGTAACTGTACTTTGCCACATTACCTGTAAGGTAGGCTAGGGTCACTGATAAAGAGCAAGGGGCAATGTTTTTGTTTTCGTGACTGGTGCATCCAAATAACAACTTTTGAGGTTCGCTGCCTAATCACAAAATCATGTAATATTTAATGTTGCATAAAATTATACGTAACAGAACTTCGAAGCTGCAACACCGAAATTCGGAGTAGTTAAGTCATAAACAGCGCAACGGCTATAATCGTTTGGTGTCATTTGAAAACAACAACCTATATATAAACAGGATAATACAGTTAAATGTATGGCACGTTGCTCCATCTTGCTGGAAATAACCTTCTCTCAATTCAATATCATCCAGCTGCTCCACAATTGTCCAAAAGATACCCACATTAGCTTTAGTTTCTAGAGTCGTATCAAAGAAAATGGGGCCAAAGTTCCATAGATGCTGGTGGAGGACACTTACAACATTTTATATGAGATATAAATAGTGTAATGTAATCTCGGAATTGTGTATCATATTATCCCAAAGTTGCACGCGTGTCCTTTTATTCGTTCAAAAGTTATGACCTATTGAAGTGGTCCAGGTTTATATGGATCACACTATATTTTAAATTTATAAATGATGTGTACTTGTATTTTAAAGCATATCTTTGTAACTTACGTAAAGGAGTAATAAACTGCCTAAAGAAACAGAAGAGATACCTTAGCAGAGCTTGCAAAGATTCTGTTTCATTTTGTGCAAGCGTTGTCAACCGCAGCTACGTAGGTTGTGCAACCACAAACCCATTAGCTCGAATTCCTGTCCCATCAAATTGTCTAGACGGTTTATAGTCAACTGCTCTATAAACTCACCTGCGATTAATTTCATTAATGTCACGCTTTCTCTAGCCTCGAGGGCTGGCATTAAAATCTTCTTGGAAGCAAAGGATCTTGCTCTGGAAATCGTGCCGCAGAGGAAGAGGTGGAGGAGGAGGAAAAGAGGCAGATACTGAATGATGGCTGCTTGCGTGTTAAGGGTTAGCATGTCAATTTTAATTTAAACATTTGTACGTAGAGGAATCTCAGACATATACGTAATATCCTAGATGTTACACAGTTGTTAAAACTCATCATCTACATGCATTAGTGCATATCAGTTTCCTCTTCATCTTCTTCTGCCTTTTCAAGGACGGGAAATTTAGTCCTGTTCCAGGACCAGTTTATTTCAACTGGTCTTTCCTTAGATCCTCGACTGTCCTATATCTATGGGTCAAAAAGTAATGCCTCCTAATTTTTCCCCTTAAACAAGTTATGTGAAAACTGAATTTGGCGCAATTCCTCAAAACTTCTTCTCCAATCCCCTGCAGTAGTAACTTCCTAAGTCAGCAGGTGGCAGCACTGCATCCTCTTGCAAAATGGCTGACATCGACATTCGTATTAGACAGCGTTCTATGATTGAATTTTTGACTGCGGAATGTGAAACGCTAATTTGCATTCACGAAAGGCTAAAAAATGTGTATGGTGATGTAACGGTGGATGTCAGCACTGTTAGACGATGGGTTCGTCGCTGTAACGAAGCTGAAGGGCAAACACCACTGGCAGATAAAAAGTGAAGCGGCAGGCCGGTGACTGCAGTGACTTCATGCAACATTCAGCGAGTCGGTGACGTCATTCGTGGTGATCACCGGGTAACAACAGGTGAATTGTGCCGCATTACCTCCCGCAGTAATGGCAGTGTGATGACGATTATTCAACAACTGTGTTACTCAAAAGTTTGTTCACGTTGCGTACCAATAATGTTAACAGCCGAAAACAAAGAAACAAGGAAAACAATAGCCTCCGAACACATGCAGCACTTCAATTTGGAGGGAGAGGAGTTTCTGGAAAAAATTGTTACTGGAGACGAAACATGGGTTCATTATATTGAACCTGAAACAAAGAGACAGTCAATGGAATGGCATCACACAACGTCACCGAAGGTAAAAAGAACTCAAAACTCAGCGGTCGGCAGGGAACATTATGGCGATAGTGTTTTGGGATGCAGAGGGTGTGCTTATAATTGATTTTTTTGGAGCAGGGATGCACAATAAATTCTGTCCAATAAGTCAGAACTCTCAAAAGGGTGAAAGCACGTCTTCGCCGAGTTCGCCCAACAAAATCTATGGTGGATATTCTTCTTTTGCATGACAGTGCAAGACCACACATCAGCCGTTACACCACTGCAGAAATTGAGAAATTGGGATGGCAAATCTTACCTCACCCCCCATACAGCCCTGACCTGGCACCATCAGACTTCCATCTGTTCGGGCCACTAAAGGAACCTTATCGTGGGATTCATTTTGAAGATGAGGAGGCTGTGAAAACGTCCGTGCGTCAAGGACTTAGGAAGCAAGACCGTGTGTTTTACCACACTGGAATACATGCCCTAGTTAAAAGGTGGACCAAAACTGTGGAAAAGGACAGAGATTATATTGAATAGTGTCAAATTAATCGTCAATGTTGTAGTTTTCAAGCTATGTAAATTGGATTCAATTGTCTTGGCAATTAAAAGAGAAAAAAATAGGAGGCGTTACTTTTTGACCACCCTCGTAAAAGCTTGTTTACGTGATGTCGGAAGACAAAGTTAATTCTACATCTTTTTAGATATCCCTAGTAGCCTTCTCATAAATCCTATTTCTGAAATTAAATTTTATTTTTGTTTCCATACTATAAGGTACAACTGATTTCGACACAATATTACGTTGTGGGTTTGACGTCTATCCTCATTGATTATACTAATACGCAACATTTAATTTTTTGTGTGGGTTTTCTATTTTAATATGCCAGTATCCCTAATTTGAGTAAGCTGGATCAGAGTATCAACTTAGTTTTTCTCCATCACCCACGAATTCTTCACAATAGAAGAAATATTAAAATACGAATCTATGAAATTTATGTTATATTATGAAATAAAAGTTAATTGTTCCACAACTGTCAACAAACACTCTTAATATAGACTAATATTTCACTTATGTTCTAAATAATTACATACGTTTGAACATTATAGTATTTTATATTTTGCTTTGAAATGCACATCTTTCCATTTCCGTTATATCCTGTGAAATCGTTTACCCTGCTGTTGCTGACCATTTGAGATTTTATGGTAAAAGTCCAAATGAGAGTTAGGAAATTTACTTTCTCATTCATATTGTAACCCAGCTTTCTAAAATTCTCAATTATATATTTTACAACATTTTTGTAATTTGCATCATTATAATTTCCCAGAAAGTTTTCGATGATACCCTTAAAACCAAATCATGCGTGTCTTTTCAGTATCTGTCATCATTTATTCTTATCTGCAAGTATGACATACTTTTTGGTGCCCATTTTTCGCCAAGATCTCAAAGCTTAATATGAAAATAGGCATTGTATAGCTGTTTAATATAGTGGTAATGTTTTGCCTTCCCTTTGTAACAAGAAAATTGCCCCAGATATGAAATAGTATATCACGGTTATTTTTACACTTTCTAGAAGACATATTGCTTTAAATGACACAAATGTATGACAATCAGCTGCCACTCACATAAATAGATCCTCACTATTTGAAGATCACTTACAGACTGAACTAAATTTGAAAGGATTTATTGTTGAGTAATACACTTTTGTCTATTACATTGGTGTCAGTTGTAAATTACATTAATTTCAACAAAGAAATTATTAGTATTTTAGTGTCAAAAATTTATACCCAGAACTACATTAAAACATTTTTATATAACTGTTAGTTGTAAAAAATGGTACTATTAGAAAAATATTAATCACTGTTTTGGAATCAGCACATCAAATTGAGTAAAGTAGACATATTTTGGAGGAAACCTCAGAATCATGCATATCAGTGTTATTTATCCAAAGTACCTATTTGTACACCTATTTATTAAATTGTATTTTACTATCGTTATTCAGATATTAATTTATATTATAAATTGATTAGTCACATCCCAGTTGTTTGAAATTATTAACTTGCTATGTTATCTAATCTTTTATCACACGCTTAGCTATGCCATTGTATTTTTCCTCCATTGTCATCACTTTGATTTCAGTAATTTATATTGTTATATTAAATTTATTTAAATTTATATTTTCTTACATATCATTTTCAAAGTTGGCCAACAGCGTCTGATTTTCAGAAAAACAGAATGTTTATTTATTTATTCATTGGTATACATTGCTTAAAGGAAGGGATTCTCTAATCTAATGCACTGAAAACTTTCTCACTAAAGATATTCTTAAAATGAGACATCATCCAATCGAAGGACGTGGCTTCACTACAACGTCTGAGGTTCGCATTAGGGAGCTCCCGGGATGAATGGCTGCAGGGTCGTTAGTCTGATCATGAGTTTTTCGTGATTTGGCTGGGGAGGAGTTTCCCTTCGTCCGCGAATTTCCTGTTCGTCATTTCCCATTGTTCGAAGTAAACAGTCTACCTCTGGAGGATGATACGCTTGCTCAAATATCAGATGTGCTGTCATAACCTCTGCAGTCAAAACTCCGCAACTAAGTCTTCCTCAGATTCTATTTGTTTTTCACAACCAGATTCTTCTATGGCTGCATACAAAAACGTCAAGAGGAGTTAGACTTGGGAATCATGGTAGCTAAGCAGCTAGTCCACTGCAACCTGGGCGTTGTCCTCATATGTTTGAGCCTATTACACCAGATTGGAAAACATCATATATTAATGCAATATATAAAAAGGGGACAAGAAGAATCCAATGAATTATAGGGGAATTAGTGTCATGGCATCCATCAATAGAATTCTCAGCACTATAATAAAGATAAGATTAGAGACATTAGTTCAGAATATATCTGAGGAACCAGCTGCTTCTACAAGTAAGTCATGCCTTGATCGTATATTTACAATTAGACAAATTTCTGAAAAAATGATAGATAAAGTAAAGGAAGTGCATTGTGTGTTGCTTAATCTTGAAAAGGCATATGATTCTGTTCCAATAAATAGGCTTAGGAACTTCCTAAATGGATTCGGAATTCCAGAAACATTTCTCCAACTTATAAAGAGGCTGCATGATTGTAGTGCCAGTGAAAAAATGGGAAATAAATTATCCAAATTATTCTGGGTAACTAAAGAACTGAGGTAAGGTTGTGGTTTGTCAACATTATTTAAAATATATTTGCCAGATGTGCTAAGAAAATTGAATCATACATGCTGCAAAGTTGGTATTGAAATTAATGATAAAACGATCTATAACTTATTATTTGCTGACAATCAGGTAAAAATTGGACAAGACCATGATGGTATTGCATATATGACATGTTAACCAGTGGATGCCTTTGAACAAGGTGGTCTGAAATTAAACTTTGAAAAGACAAAATACTTGGTGGTAGGAGGACATGGAGAAGATCTTAAAATAAATAATAATATAGTAAAAAATGTGAATGAGTTTAAACATCTTGGATCCATTATTGACAAATCTGGTACAAGTGAAACAGGCATAGCAAACTGAATCAATTTTGCAAGAGGAGCAATTTGATAGTTGAATGGATTTTTCTGGAACAGAAATCTGACAAGAAAAATGAAATTGATTATAATAAAAACAATAATTGAAAGCATTTTAACATATGAAGGCGAAAGTTTGACTATAAGCGAGAAGATGCTATGAAAGATACTGGTGACAGAAATGGACGGCTTAAGAAGGAGTGTGAGAATATCAAGAATTCAACATATTGGGAATGATGACTGGAAAAGGATGCAGAAGAAACGGCAATTGATAGGATAGAAGCAAGGATATAAAATGGAATGAAGGAAGAAAGACTACCATGCAGCGTTATTAACTGGACAGCTCCTGGAAGAAGACAACGAGGAAGGACACGCTTGACATGGATGGATGAAGTTAATAAAGAAATGCAGAAAAGAGGACTGGAAGAAGGGCAATGGCAGGATAGAAGAACGTGAGTGAATTTAACAGGGACTAAAAGTAACCACTGAAAAGTGGAAAGCCTAATAAAATGTTTGAGTAAAAATATATTTTTTATATTTTTATATGTTTGAGTTGTCAGACGTCATGGGAAAGGAGTGCTGCTGTGCCATCATCTTGGAACCATAGATGCTAACTAATGTGCAGTGGCAGAGCATTCGGAAGAAGACCAGGCTCAGTCAGAAGACCTTCGATAATATTAGACAATGAGTAGATGTTAAATCGTTACTGAAATCCATGAAAATATATGGCAAGGGGAGTTTACGTGACTGCTTCTAGTATTCTGGTGAAATGCACTCACTAGGTGAAATTTTGGAAACATGTAGAGTAACTACTACGTGGTAAGGTATATGTGGTGTGAACCTATTGCTTGTATTTGCGGTAGTGATAGGATGAAGCTGCTGACCATGAAGATTGCTCCAGATGCGTCTATGAGTTACATTCATATTATTTAGGATAGTATGAGTACTCGTCATTTAAAATAAGGACCTCGTTAATGTCGACAGAGTAATAAGTAATGCAACTGGAAGCACACCGAATTGTAAACACAAGACTGTCTTTAGCAACAACTGAATCGCAAGTGACGTGTGTAGGTTGAAACACACCAGATTGTAAACTGGGTATTTTCATCAGCAACGACCGAATAAGAAGTGACAATGAAGAACATCAGACTGTAAACACAGGACTATCTGCAGCAGCAACTGACTAACAAGTGACATGGTGGTAGAAGCACATCAGATTGCTTATAAACAGAGGAATGTCATGAGCAATTACTAAATAGCAAGTGACGTGTAAAGGTCAAATCACACCGTATTATGCAGAACATTCTACAGTGTGACTGAAAGTGGAAGAACACCATGTAAATCGTGGTATGACTACACCTGTGACTGAATAACAAGTAACGTGAAGGTCGAATCCACTGGAATGTAAAGGAACCTCTTCAGATACGACTGGATTGCAAGTGACGCATAGGGTAAGAAGAACATAGGATTGTTAACAAAGGCTTTGACAGCAGCATACACTGAAAATATCCTCCGTCAGTTATGCTTGCTTACCACGAAATGAGAAATTTGAAATAATGTGATCTGGTAGTGCCTATTTGGCGGTTTGGACAAGGCTCCTTGTCAAAACCTGAATTACTAGATTTATATTCCCTTCTACTTCCTCTGACGTGATATCTTTGCTACCTTAGTAATTCCAGGTTTCAATAGGGTAAAATGCTTCCGGTAAATGAGGATTGTACAAGCTATTCAACATTTGGGATATACATAATACATATGTTATGGCTTTACACATGCAGAGTCCCCGAAATGCTGTTCTGTAATGTCAGCATCAAGGAAACTAATGCAATACAAGACCATAATTATGGTCTTGAAATTCTTTAACGTAAGTTAATTTAGCAATAATTATGTAGTTATTTAGATATGTGCACAATTGTGTGTGCGTGTGTGCGTGGGCGTGTGCGTGCGTGCGTGTGTGTTTGTGTGTGTGTTTGTGTGTGTGTGTGTGTGTGTGTGTGTGTGTGTGTGTGTGTGTGTGTGTTGGGAGAGGGAGAGCCGAAAGAACGGATGCATTATCTTTTGAAACTTTTGCAAAAGGAACGACCAACCACGTGGAAGAACAGAGCCAAGCCAGTAACATTGAATCAGGTAGAAGCATGTTGATTTTAAGTTTATATGTAAATACTGTGGCCGTCCTTACGTCGTTTTGGAGCCTCATAAACTTTTGAACCGGAACTGTCGAAATTAAGAAGAAAATGCAGTTGTTTTTCCAACTTGACATGAGGTGCTTATATGGGACCACAGTGCTGATTTTGATTCCGGTCTCAGTTTTTCAATGAGTTATTTTTGTTACCAATGGGAGTTTAAACGAAATGACAAAAGTGTGGAAACAACTCAAGTGTGGATAAGGAGAAGAAGGGAAGGTTAAAAATTAAATATGGATATATAAACAAGATATTTTGAAAAGAATGGATGAAGGAAGAAAACAATGCTGAAATACATTAGAGTGAATAAAGTAAGTTATTTATTACAAGGAGAATGGTTCCTTGATAACAGATGCATTGAAAGGAATTGTGAATGGACTGGGTCCAAATACATGGGGTTGATATATACTCGTTTTTACCTCAAGACGAAGAGAGAAGATAATGGGAGGAAAGAATGGAGGAGGCGGCTTTGGTCAGAAAAACTTCTAATTGATACTCACCCTTAATGGACGAATTAATAAATTTCGCCTAGGTTATTTTATTTTGCCAGAAATGAGATTTATTACCGAGGCATTTGTTGCTTCAACAGTGGCACATTAATAACTAAATGGTAACGTGCTCATTTTCTGAGTTTCTTCTCATATTAATACTTGTCTATCTTGTTTCTCCAAAAAGTTGTTTTTCTGTTTATGATTCAAGAACTAGCGGGCTCTGTTGATTTTTTGTTCTTCTTTTTCTTCACTACACGGCGGTACGCCTGTTCCACAATCACAGCATCTCTTTTCATATTTTCTTTGGCCTTACTAAATCTCGATGTTCGGTTGATTTGTTTAGGTATGCTAATATTGAAAGTATTACTTAGTTTAGACGTTGCAAGTTCTGTCCCAATTATTTCGATATTGAGGAAAAATATAATGTATGGAATATATTTGTAAATTATATCGGATTTCTCAATTTCGTATGCTATCTAGTCCTTCAGTCATTATAACTTCTCACGACAATCGTTTCTGCCTTCTAAATTGTGCTCGACAATGCCAAACTTTAGTATTTATACGATTGGCAGCAGTACTTTAATGGGCCTCATTAAAGTACACCCGTTCATTAAAGTATTGGTATACGACCAATCAGAAGTGGCCACGTAACATAGTGAAAGCGCAAGCATAGATTATTCTCGTTTCGATCGACAACGGTACAAGCGTAAAAAAAGTAAAAAAGTAAAAATATCCGACACTAGTAACAGTGACATTGGACTTAAACCCCAAGAAATTATAGAAAAAGTACTCAATGTTACAAAAGTCAAGAAAGATGTACGAGAAATTCTATTCACAATTCATGGATTGGAGAGTATAAAAAGGCATAAATTCGTTCTCAGAAAATGTGTATTTCGAAGAATTGTCCCAAAATATAAAATCATCGACCTTGTTGACTCGCTATTCTACTATGAAATAACACTCAAAATTTATTTAATTAATTTGTTCCAGTTTTTCTATAGTTTTTTTGAAGTTAAACTGTGTGACACGTTAAAAGCTGTTTATAGGGAAGTAATCAATAATTCTGCGCCTGCGTACTACGTACTACGTCTCACGATTATAACATGTCACTCAAACCAGAAATGAACACTTTGAAGTGAAACCTTTAATTTAGATATATAATCGAGCATAAACAATAGTATGAAAATTGACCATAATGGTAATTAAAACGCTCGTATCATAATTACTAACTTGGATTCACTTCGCTCGCTCGATTAATAATAATACTCGTGTTTAATTACCATCATGTAATCTCGTTGCATAATATACCATTATTAATTCCCAAATTTCACTACAACGAGGAAGTAAAGGAGCAGCCACTTTTATAGAAGTTTATTGTTGCCCCTGTTCTCGTTTATCCTCTTTCATACTCTATGAATTGTACTTCATACTTGTTGAAATTTTATTGAAATAACACATACTCTCATTTTTTATATTCTCAAGTAAATTCGTATCCTAAATATGTAAAGTGGAAAGTTTATTGTATTATTTTATCTTCTACAAATTTTGTCAACTTAGGTTTTCAAGCAAATTAACGTTTTTGCGTTTTTTCCCCAATATCATAAAATGATTTTCATTATAATCCTCAGAGAATTTAAAATCTGACGATTTTTTCACGCGCAGACAAACTATAGCACAGCGAAAGAGAAAGAACATAACCTAGAAAAACTTTCGACTGTGTAAGCGAAGTTACGAAAGGAAGTTCGCTTGGTATAAGCATAAGTCATCACCCATTGCCCCTGAGCAGTCCGGAAACTGTACATCATCTCGAATAGGAGTGTTGCCTAAGCCGCAGGAAATGAACCACTCGAGTACGAAATTAACTTCAGCAACACACTACTTTTACAATCAAGGTAATCCGACTTGCAGATACTCTA
>CM060953.1:66217279-66274779 GCA_030765055.1 Mantis religiosa | reverse complement strand
ATCTAACCGGTGACTACTCTAGTGCTATTACTACAGGGGATTCCTAAGTTTTGGTTCGCTCCTTAGCGAATGGAAAATCTGGAGGAGGAAGCTGCGTCGGGTATGCCTTTGTCTTTTTTTAATGTACACCCTCCAACGTTAAGTCATATCGGACGATGAATGAAATGGATGAAATGAAGCTCAAATGAACACAGGGTCCATGAAGCGTAGAGTTACCAGACATTTATCATTCAGGATAAGGGTAAATGCGGACAAACCTTATTCACAAAACTCACCCGGCCCGAGATTCGAACTCGGGATCCTTTGAATTTGAGTATGGCTCCTTGTGCCTCTGTTTCGCAGAGATGAGTGAAATGAACGTAGAAAAAAGTGAAGCGGCAATGAATAGTGCAACCAGTTTACATTAATGAAGCGACAGAGTGAACTGAATTAGTGAACTGAAAGTTGAATGAGTTATTAAGTGACAATGATAACTGAGTGAAGTCTGAGTTTCAAAATTTGGAAAGTCACAATATACAAAATAGTTTTACTAAAGATATATTCCTGGATAAGTAAAAGATGACCTTCTAAATATTAAATAATATTGGAGAAAATCTACAGTTCTTTCTTACTGTGTTACCCAAGGCACTTAACGCCCTCCTCGGTAGCGTAGATGGTAGCATGTCTGCCTCACGTTCAAGAGGTCCCGAGTTCGAATCTCGGTCAGGGTGAGTTACCTGGATACGGTTTTTCCGGGGGTTTCCCTTATTCTAAAAGATGAATGTCGGGTAACCCTAAGCTCCATGGACGCTGGACTCATTTGAGCATCCTTTCACCCACTTCATTCACCGTCCGATATGACTTAACGTTGGAGGACGTAAATTACAAAAAAAGCACTTAACAAAAACAATAAAATGAGTTTGTCCAGTTATGACGGTATGCATGAGCCTAAATGAAAATATAACTTAAGCAATTCCTATTTAACACAAGAGAAACAATCTGAAAATGAAAAGCATATGAGGCATTTACCATGTAATGGTCGGATTGGTGCGGGAACTTCTCTGAGAATTCCTCATATTTGAAGATTTGAACCACAGCTTATCATTTGTAAGATAAATCAAAAGATTTATTAGAGAACCTAATACTAGATGGCTCCAGGATAACGTGTCAGATTCTTATTCGGGAGGTTCCAGGTTCTAGTCCTGTGGTTGCCCACTATAACCTTTCGTGGATTTCTCTGGTTGGTAGATAAATGCTGGGTTAGTTCTTCATCTACCACGATGAAAGGGTACTCCTCGTACAAAGGGGGCTGCTTAGTCGACGGATCGTTCTCGCTCTCTAGAGGCAGTTCCAGTAGTGAGACGGGTCGAGACTGGAGCTATTATGGACTTCTGTGTGTCTCTGAACTTTCTGCTTGCGGAGTGTTACCCTCCTGTGGTTAAGTCACCATTCCTCCTGAGAATGTTAGCTACACTAGATCTATGTAGGTCATAGTGAGCTATGTCTCTCTCTTTATTGTATAATGGATACTTATTCTCTACCCACTACACCGAAATTAAAATCAGACACAGAGAAGAAGAAAAAAGACAGAAAAAATGAAAAGGACACAGAGACAAAAGAAACGAAAGCGACTGTCCGAATAGATATTCCTAATGCCTTGTGATTTACATCAAACTTGGCATTCACGCGTCGGTGATCTGGCCAGTGTTCAGCATGTGCGGTCGGAATGTTACAAATCAAGTATGAAAACGCGACACTCACTATAAAGATGTTGTTGTCACCTTTAACTCACGTGTTGTTTGGCAAATCGACAGCTTCCAGACGGTTACTCCCGTCAAGGTTTTGGGGTCAGTATCTGACGATCAGAACCAGCGTATCTCTTTACATCTGTTAAGTCACGTGTATCTACTCCAACATACCAGCGGCTTAGACTTGAGAATTAGCTCCTAATTTTACCCATATCGAGAGAGATGACTCTCCAGTATCTAGTTTGCCATCCACTCTAACCCTGTTTTTTTTTTCTAAACGGTAGACGAATAAGAGGCTGGTTTCTCATTTATCACGTTTTTATTTCCATAATTTCTCTTTAATTCCTGTTCTTCTAATCTTTCAAACGTGTAACTAGGTTTCGTGGCGTATGGCGGGGCTGGACAGATAACGCGAATGCTTGTTCTATATAAAGATTAATTCTCTGGATACTAGAGCTGTACTGGTTCAGAGGCCATTCATCCTTCCTAATATGTAAGTATTTATCCTAATGTTCAAACATTAGATACGTCTCTGGGCCTGTTTGTTTACGACCTATGTTCTCCTATGGTTCCTTCAGTTCATCCCTTCTTCCTGGGAGTTCGTAGGTACAATAGATTATATGGATATAAATGTGCGAAGTGTTCCTCTTGTTATAACCACAGTCCTACTGCTCTAAATGTTTTCAAAATGCAATCACGGGCTACTCTGCTATGATTGTGAGAGTTTTAAACGTCATATATGTACCTCTAATATTTATTAAAAGGAGTTATATTTCAGCATTATTATGCTAAACAGACAGAATGGAACAACCAAAATATGGGCTTTTGGAAATACATTAGAACAATAGCGGAGAATTTTGAAAAGCAGAAACTATAAAAAGTTTCAAGAAAAAGGATTCCTAAAAATGGAATGTGGAAGAAAAAAATATATCGAAATATGCAAAATGGAGGCAAGAATGGGTGGGTGGGTCAAAAAGTAATGCCTCCTATTTTTTTTCTCTTTTAATTGCCAAGAAAATTGAATCCAATTTGCATAGCTTGAAAACTACAACATTGACAATTAATTTGTCATTATTCAATATAATCTCCGTCCTTTTCCACTATTTTGGTCTACCTTTTAACTAGGGAATGTATTCCAGTGTGGTAAAACACACGGTCTTGCTTCCTAAGCCATTGACGCACGGACGTTTTCACAGTCTCTTGATCTTCAAAATGAATCCCGCGATGAGCTTCCTTTAGTGGCCCGAAGAGACGGAAGACTGATGGTGCCAGGTCAGGGCTGTATGGCGGGTGAGGTAAGACTTGCCATCCCAATTTCTCAATTTCTGCAGTGGTGTAACGGCTGATGTGTGTTCTTGCATTGTCATGCAAAAGAAGAACATCTGCCATAGTTTTTGTTGGACGAACTCGACCAAGACGTGCTTTCAGCTTTTTGAGAGTTCTGACGTATTGACAGAATTTATTGTGCATCCCTGCTCCAAAAAATAAATCATAAGCAGGTCCTGTACATCCCAAAACACTGTCACCATAAGTTTCCCTGCCGACCGCTGAGTTTTGAATTCTTTTTCTTCGGTGACGTTGTGTGATGCCATTCCATTGACTGCCTCTTTGATTCGGGTTCAAAAAATGAACCCAAGTTTCATCTCCAGTAACAATATTTTCCAGAAACTCCGCTCCCTCCAAATTGAAGCGCTGCAAGTTTTCGGAGGCTATTGTTTTCCTTGTTTCTTTGTTTTGGGCGGTTAACATTCTTGGTACCGAACGTGAACAAACGTTTGAGTAACCCAGTTGTTGAATAATCGTCATAAGACTGCCTTTACTGAGGGAGGTAATGCGACACAATTCAGCTGTTGTTACCCGGTGATCACCACGAATGATGTCATCGGCTCGCTGAACGTTGCATGGAGTCACTGCAGTCACCGGCCTGCCGCTTTGCTTTTCATCTGTCAATGGTGTTTGCCCTTCAGCTTCGTTACAGCGACGAACCCATCGTCTAACACTGCTGACATCCACCGTTGCATCACCATACACATGTTTTAGCCTTTCGTGAATGCGAATTGGCGTTTCACCTTCCGCAGTCAAAAATTCAATCACAGAACGCTGTCTAATACGAATGTCGATTTTAGCCATTTTTCAAGAGGATGCACTGCTGCCACCTGTTGACCTAGGAAGTTACTACTGCAGGGGATTGAAGAAGAATGTTTGAGGAATTGCGCTAAATTCGAAGTTTTCACATAACTTACTTATTTAAGGAAAAAAAGATAGAGGCATTGCTTTTTGACCCACCCTCGTACTTAATTTAGGTGAAGTAAGAGGGAGAATAAGGCTAAGGATGTAGGGAACACATTACAATTAGCACTGTATTACGGAATGCAAAGATGCAGAAAGAGAAACAACGTATATGTAGAGAAGTGGAACAAGTTTTCAATAGAGCTAAACGTTAAAAAATTGATTGATTTAATATAGGGTGAAAGTACCATGGAAATAGTAGGAAATATATAAGGGCAAATGCGGTTAAAATAGTTAAAATGAATGTGAGCTGAATCCGAGAAAACACGGAAAAGGCGTATGAAGTATAAATGTTATTACTGGATACAATAGACTTCCTCATATGTACAACAGAATGTTAACTGTTAGAGGAAGAAGTAGAACAAAAGTAGAAGTGGAGCTTTCTTAGTAGTGTTTAAGATCCGCTTTTACAACATGCGGCACCGCAGGTGGTGGTACTGATGATACTTAATGAAGATAGAGTACCGGTGGAATGAGATATTTGGGGAAACCAGAGCACCTGGATGAAACCCGCCCCTACGCCGCTTTGTCCATCGCAAATCGCATATGCGGTCACCTGGGATCGAAACCTGCCCCTTTGGTAAAGTAGAGTGTCTAAGCACTCGATCAAGGCGCGGCCTTGAAGAGGAGTCATATAATTTGAAAGTTCTATGCAAAGGACAAACAATAAATAATTTCTTTAATCAACAAACTTTAACAAAATCTATAACTTTCTTTCCTTCTTTGGAAGGTATTCGGGTCTGCGACCAGTCTTGGTCTATTGTACCTTATGCCTCCAAGTGGGGCATCCCCAGGAGGAAGGATGAGGTGAGAGGAGATAGAGGGCGGCCGTCCCAATGAGCCACAGCAGTTCAAAGGGCAGAGTCCCTACACTTTACTTAGATGGAAATCTCCCCCTTCTGGCCAGCACAACGGACATTCTCCCGTACTGTGGTTCGAAGACGGTCCGAGCAGTCGTTCCGGAGGCTGGCAAACGAACTACCGGAGGAGGAAGAGGTTTACTCAGAGCATATCATCCTGCCATGCACCGCCAAGATTCCCGCCGACACTTCTACCCTGAAAGAGAACACCAGATGAGAGATGCTATGAAATGATTATGGAGATGAAATGGAGGGACAGGAAATACGGGGGATTTAATTAACTTACCCAGCATACGCCTATTGATTCCGGAAAACTCCCGAAAAACCCATGGGTCAGGTAGGTCGGCCGTGGGAATCGAACCCGGGCCTCCTGAATGCGGGCCATGGATGTAACCACCTAAGCCTCCCGCTCGGTAAATCTATAACTTACTTTCTGGTGAAAAACGTTCATCCTTTTTCTTCAATGGCAAAGGCATTGCTCGACATTGCTTTAAAACATTCAACTAATTATCTCTAATAGTATAGTAGGGTAGGGCCTCAGTTGGTTAAATTTAACATCGGGTAAGCCATTTGGACTTCCTTTTGCTTCTTACCGTGGATTTACATAAGATTTTATATTCCTTTTTATGGCTTATCATCCTGGCATTTGCCAGATTGGAATAAAACCTTAAGCAGGGATGGAGTATCTTGTGGGAGTTGAACCTCAGACCACATGGTCTGTGGGATGAGAAGCCAGAATGCAGACTACTTGACCGTAGAATTGACTACAGATGTATTCATGTGCTTATAGTTATTTTTTCACTTCACCTCTTATACAAATTACTTATTCATTAAAGGTTCAATTAGTAGAACAGAGCCTGAATTCCAGAAGGTTGTTAAGAAGGTTAAGGTTCTGAGAAGTTCGTATTCCGATGTAGCAGCCAATAAGACACGTCACTTTGTTATTTAAATTCTTATCTATTCGCAAATGACGACAAAGTAAAACAAAGAGGGAAATTAGAAGTTGGTCTGACATTCCTATCACGACTGGAGTCTGGCACACTCCACAGTTGGCACAAGCGAAGATATGTTCTGAACCAGTTGTACCATTCCTCTCAATGTTAATCAGCTGTCAGCGCAGTCATTACTTACGTCTTAGGTGTATACATTTCATGTATTACTCTTTTACAGGACGAACTACTGTAAGATAGAAAACAACTTAGTGGTTCTCTAGTTCGAAGGAACGCCTCACAATGGGACATACTTCTTCTTAGGGTAAACCTGTTTGTCTTCACGAGGAGTCTGATGGAGATGAAGAACATCCTTCCAACCCTCTTTTTAGTAGCCTTCCAATATTTCTACTTCCTGCTGGTTGTTCCAGTCTCGTGCTATTTTAATCACCTTGTTTCCTCTACTGTGCCAACATGTTCATTCCAAAGATTCTTTGTTTTCTTCACAAATTTTATTATAACCATTAAATCACATTCTTTTCCTGTATCTTCATTTTTACTGTCCTATTCTGTTCTTTTGCTCTATTGCCCTTAATGTGTCCATTATTCTTGTTATGAGTGACTTTAATGTTACTATGCAAAGCGGGATGACTCAAACGGTTTCGTCTGTGGCTTGTATTTGGGAGCCTCCGTTCGATTCTCGTGGCCGACCTACCCGATCCATGGTTTCATTCACGGGTATTCCTGGGTCGCCAGGCAAATACTGGGTAGGATAATTAAATCTCCCTAATTTCTTCCATTACATCTTCCTTATCATTTCCCATCATCTCTGACCTCTCGGCTCATCCTCATCCCAAAATGCTTTCTCAGAAAAAGGTTGCACGGACCTAGACGCGGGTGTGTTCTGTACCTGTGTACAGCATAGATAAAAAAGCCTCAGTTAAATACAAAACTTCGAACTTAAGAATTTTCGAAGGATGTGACACAAAGATATTAAAAAATTCTCCAATTCCAAATTTTCTTAACATAGTACATTATCAAATATTTTGATTTTCTCACACGCGTTTCTAAGGATTTTTACTAAATTACTGCACATTTAACATACTTAATGTATATATTGAATTTTTCATTCTGAATTATAGTGTGATCCATATAAACCTGAACCACTTCAGTAGACCATAGCTTTTGTACCAATAGTAGGACACACGTGCAGCTTTGGGAGAATATAATATACAGTTGGGAGGTTACATTACACTATTTACATCTCAGAGAAAATGTTGGAAGTGTCCTCCACCAGCATCTATGGATCGTTCGTCCCATTGTCTTTGATTCGACTGTAGGCACTGAAGTTTATATGGATATCTTCAAGACATTTGTGGAGCAGCTGGATGATGTCGAACTGAGTGAAAGCTTTTCCAGCAAGATGGTCTGTGGCCCCCCAGATTCCCTGATCTAAGTTCACCGGATATTTTCTAAAAAAATAGAGTGTACAAGAATAGGCCACGGACAATTGATGTTCTTAAGGAATCCATTCTTACCGAAATCAGTAACATTGGCGAGGATACTCTCCGTAAAACTTCAGAGGATATGGTGAGACGAGGGCAAACATGTATAGATGCCAAAGTTCCAACTTCAAACTGTGTGTCACGATGTGGAAATCGTGGAAGGGAAGTGCAGTGGTAAATGCAAATGAAGTAGTAGCTAACTTTCAGTCAAGTGAAAATAATCAAAGTGAAGACAATAGTGTGAATGAATTGGAAAGGTGAATTTAGTGGCGAGTCAAAAGGACAGGTCAGGCTCGAAGTATTATTTTTAAGGTGTACACGTTCTTCAAAATTTGTCGGAAACAGAAACTAGAAATGAGTTATTGCAAAGAGTACTTCCGTTTAAAAACACGGAAAAAGTGTATCAGCTGCATTAACTTGTAATTGAAAGGTAACACAACAGGACTGGGAAAACTGCGTGAGCCATACAGAAAACCTTCAAGAAGACGATTTTAAGAAAGAAATAGCACGTGACGAGCTTTTGGAACCTATAATCATATACTTGTAAGACTCAGACGATGAAGAAAGTGACAATGACGAACTGTCTCTTAACCGAAGTGACATTGACAGCGATATGGATGAGCCACTGGCAGTTCTATTGGATTAGAAAAACAGGCAATTCATAAACTTTAATTATAGTTATGGTATTTTAAAATATACGAGGGCTGTTCAATAAAGAATGATCACATTTTTGTGAGAACGTATCTTTACTCATCCTCATAATTATGATGGTCCTTCTCAAACTAGTCTCCCCTGAATGCGATGCACTTGTCCCAGCGTTTCTGCCAGTCTTCAAAGATATGCTGGAAACCATTTTTTGAGAGATCCTTCAAAATCGCCTACGGAGTCTTCACCACTGATCTGATGATGGATAATACCTCCTACGAAGGCGTTTCTTCAAGTTAGGGAATAACGTCACATGGGGCTAAATCCAGACTATAGGGAGGGTGAGGGATGCACTGCACGTTGATTTTTGCAAGATATTCCGCAACAACATTGGCAATATGCGGCCGCGCATTATCGTGGTGCAGCATCGAGCCTGCTTCATGGAAATGTGGTCTTTTGCGCCTGATATGGACTTGCAATGTTTTCAGGACATCCCTGTAGTACAGTCCAGTTACTGGTGTTTGTGCAGGTACAACAACTTGATAAACCTTTCCATGAATATCAAAGAATGAGATGACCTTAACTTTCTCAGCAGAAGCAACCACTTTTGCTTATTTTTTTTTGGGGGGGGGGGGGGGGTTAGTGATGAAGGAGATTTCCACACTGAGCTTTGCTGTTTACTCTCAGGCTCAAAATAATGTAGCTAAGTTTCATCAGCAGTGATTAGGTTTGAAACACCGGATCTTCCTCTATCATCAACTTTAACTGCATGTTACCTCCATTACAGCGGTAGGTGATACTGAACATGTCTGAACTTGCCTGGTTCTCACAGGCGGGAACCAGGAGTACCAACAATGAAACTACTACGGCGTGTTTGTTTCACATTAAGCTAACAGAATATAATAAGATTGAATTTTAGTGCGAAAAATTGTGACCGTAAAAAAAATTATGATCACTCTTTATTGAACAGCCCTCGTACATAATTTGCGAAAATGCTTTTTCCAATTTTGATTTTGGCAACTGCATCATTGTAAAAATTTGTAAAACATAATTTGCTTACCCTTATGTTGTGCCAAGCAGACCTGCATGTTGTATGAGTGTGCGAGAGAGAGGGAAATATAAAAGGATTGGGGAAACAAGCTGGCAACGCTGAGTGTGATACGGCATCTAATTAGCTGGACTCCCGAAATCTTCCCTTATCGCTGAGGTGGATATAAACAAAAACGTGGACCATAGGCTTCTAAGTATGGACGATTAATTGAAGGTTTATTTTAATGTTTATCTGACGTATAGGATATACGTCGTATATCATATAGGATATACTGACGTATATCGTATATCGTATCGTATAGGATATCGTATCGTATAGGATATCGTATCGTATAGGATATACTGACGTAGATCGTATAGGATATACTGACGTATCCTATATCAAGGTACTATGTACAGATTTGATTCTAAAGGATGAATAAAATTGAATTGAATTGAATCTGAATCGTTGTGAAGGTTTCATTACGATACTTAACCCGTAGATTTTAGCTTACGTTAGCCTTACATCTATTTTAACCATGAATGAGTCTAAACTGCACTTTAACACTTCTGCCTTAACCCTTGAGGCAGGAATTTGTAAGCTACAACACTGCTGTATCCTCTATCTTTTCATTCACCACTTGCAATGTTTAACCTTGTGTTACTGAAGCTATGACATGTGTATTCCAAATATAGGCCGTTGATTGACAAATATCCTGTACGGAAGTGATATGCCGGACCGGTGACTTGAGCGATGATTCCTCGCAGAAAGGAACCAGCCAGACGTGGGCGTTTTGGAGGCGCAGCAGTCCATGAATGGATGTGGAGGTACGACCTTGTCGCCCCCCTCCTCGCATTTAGGACACCGCAAAAACTGCGCCACATCCGGTACACGTTCCCAGAGGACCGGCGCAGCGGCCGGACCAGTAATGTGGGACAGATCGACTTGAGGAAAACCGCGAGTGTTGCTGCCAATGACCTGTACGGTATGCGCAAAGGCTTATCGCTTCCTTCCGTGACGTCATTTCTAACTTCCTTTACATACGTTACAACCACTGGCGCCGGTTTGAGGAAAAGGGTGGTGTTGTCGGAAATATCTCGCGGGAGGGGGCAGGCAGAGACCCTGAAACGTAAAACGTGGTATTTATTGCGTTGGCAGACATGATCCGTTTAATCACTGTGCGATCTGAAAGGGAGGACGCCGGGTCTCCCCAGAGATCATTCATTATCCCTCCTCCTCCTGTGACATTTATGTTAAGACGTTCTAAAATATTCTGCTTCACGGATTAGGCTGGTAGGCACAACTGGACGTGATTCTTGTGCGTTCTTGGCATCTTTAACATCGAGGATTACAGTCAGGTATAACAAGCAGATTCTTATATAATTCATTCTCTCAACGTGTTGACATCGACTGTATTAAATATGTTAAATAATAAACTGGAAGCCTTTAGTGTGCTCATACATTTCACCTCAATCTCTATATGCTGCCCGCTTTTACACAAAAAAAAAAAAAAAAAAAAAAAAAAAAACAATTTAGTAGTGATCCTAGAGAGTTTAAAAAGTACACGTTCTAAACAAAATGACAGAGTTGGTTATACTTGTAGTGTAAGTCTTAAGCTAAACATAACCCAAACGCAAACAAAACCAACCAAACCTTAACACAACTCAGCGCAACGTAATATAACGTAACATAACGTAACCTAACCGAACCAAACCTAACCTAAGCGCAACCCAACCTAACCTATAGTATATCACAGGAAAGAAAGTCTCCGAAGGATGAGACGTAGGCGGCCGGAATAGGTTCCTACACCTCGCTCTGTAGTTTATGACACCCAATGTCAGTTCAGTTACAGACCATTCCAAAACATTCTGAGGGTTTCTACTTTTGTAAATAAATCTTCTCGGTTTTAGTGTACTGGGTGAATAGGGCGCATGGTTCGTTTTAACGGTTCTGCTTCTTGTGTAGCATGCGTTCTCTAACACACACATTCTCTGCCCTTGCCCCACTGTATAACAGGGCACATTCCTTTCAGAGATTTAGCTTTGGTGGACAGTAACTAACCTACTTCTATCTGCTAGTTTTTAGAAACCCCATCAGATGGAATTAATATTGTAGAAGTTATCTATGAGTATGGCCACGCCATGGCTGAGTGGTTAGACAGTTTGGCTCCCATCAAGGCAGCCTCGGTTCGATCACAGACGACCGCAAAGTGAGATTTGTGGTCGACAACATGGCACTGAGGCGGATTTTCTCCAGGTCCTCCGGTTTCCCCCGCCAGCATTCCACCGATTGCTCCATCATCATCTTTCCTACCACATCATCTCTCTCGTACTTTCACCCCCGGCGATGGGCGGATCACTCGTCCCGGAAACTCTCTTTCATGAAACCTCTGATCCTCAACCCTTTGCCGACGGGCCTCGAGGTTGTGTGGTTCAGAGGGTCCTATGTTCCACTTACGGAACTACAGGAATCCATTCATTTACCTATGAGTATATGTCGGCTTTTCAAGATGTGCCTAGGAATTTCGTAAAATGATAAATTTGTGCAAATGCTAAGGACATATTATATGTTTATCTCATTCAACAGCATTCCCGTGATTCATTTTGAAATGTTGAACACCAAAGTTGTATATAGCTTTAATGGGCTTTCCCTTTTGTGATTCTACTCCAATAGCCTTGAAAATATATATTTTTAAAGTTATATTACTTATATAGGTTCCCTTAACTTCTTTCTTCATATCAAGGGCTTTGACCTGAGAATATAGCTGTCGATGAATGCAGCACCACTTAACATATATTTTAAAATCATTTTTAATATTAAACATACTCTCATTCGCTCCCATATTCATACATCATGATGTGGAGCATAGGGCATTATTCTGTTTAAAGAAAAATTCTCAACCCCAGCCGGGAACCAAACCCAGGATCCCTGGGCTTAGAAGCCAGAGCTATGACCACTCGAAAGCAAAGACAGTTTTTGAAAACATTATATGGCTATTAAACGCTCAAATCGTAAGCACAATGTCTCAGATGATTATGTCAGAAGCTTCCATTTGGGATTGGCCGGTACAAACCCTTTGGCGACCGACCAAACAGATCAAGAGCTTTTCCCGTGGTTTTCCTTGGTCACTGAGCCCGAATACTGGGTGGATGCTTAGGTATCACGGTTTCTCCTGTCGTTTATTTTGTCTTCATTTTGTTGTAGGGTCAGGCACAGTGAACCACAGTATACTGCGGAGAAGGTATGCAGTTGAGCAAAAAGTTCTTTCTTAGTCAAGAGAAACTTCAGAAATGGTTTCTGTGCAGGGATATATTGGCTGGAAATGTTAGGGACTCCACTAAGTTGTGTCTATCACAAGATATAGCCATTCTTTGTTAACTAAACAGCATTACGTTAACTCTGTACTTATATACATCTTGAATTAGAGATTTACGTCTGATCACATATCTCAATTGTGGCCTGGATATTGGCTAGATTTCTTTGATTCTGTACTTCTGGTTACGTCTTTATCGTCTTTATTATGTGTAATTTAGCAGCGGAAACCCCAAAAGCAGGCGAAAAGGAATCACAAATTTGAGAGTGGTGCAGTAAAAACTAAAGTGTTACATACACATACTTTCTCTATCACTATCATACACCATATTCTTATGAAAGCTTAATGTCCTGCCTCCTTCGTGTTATGCAGATACATATTTGCAGAAATACTTTCGTTGTGAGTCAAGGGGACAATATTAGACATGAGCTATTGTCAAATATTTATAACTGATCACCAGTGATGTCTATAAGCCTTCGTTCTCTTTGCATATCTGAGAGGGAGGCAGTTTGCAGAGGTTCTACTTCCATTAGTCCTGCACCCGTAGGACCAAGGACTCGGGCCTCCTTCTACCCGGGAGCGATGGATACTCCGGGCTCTTTCCATAGGGCAATACCTGGAGTCTAAAAAGCCCCCCGCTGAGCACAACGTCAAGACGGGATGGAAGTGGATACGCCACTTACGCGCGTCAACGCCGCAGGGAAGACTACCGAAAACCTCGTGGCCGCCTGGTGATCTCGCACACCTACTAGCTCTGCAGGCTAGTACTCGGGACTTATTAGGCAACCCTCTAACCCCTCTGGGCGGCCGTAGCCTGGCCGGAGGTACCCAATTCCCCGTGGGTGTCGGGAACACACTGCCCCCTCGAGTCCAACCCAATCCGAACAGCTCCTCGTCGGGAGGGGCTCGGCAGTTCGGTCCGAGGTTCCTTTAGTAACGTCAAAGGTACCACGAGTGCTAAGGGTCCGCAGCGCCCGCACCTCGGCAGCTGAAGGGGACGGATCCCCTCCCCTACGGGAATCTGAGAGGGAGAGAAAGGGTGAAAAAATAGCGGCTTATCACATGAGAACTATTTGAAGGATAGGCTCAATAATAAAGAATATACTTGAATGAATAACGCCACACGAGATTTGACATATATTATTTATTTTAAACATATCCTATATCTTTTGTGTATCAAGTTTTCGGTTATCTCATACGATTTTCAAATGACAAAAGTTCATTAAAAAAGAGTACTTCACAGGCTGTTCCCAGAAAGTTCAAGTTATGCCTTTTATTTGTGACGTAAATATCTTAAATGTATAATATCTAATCAACATGGTTAAGACAAATTTTGAGAGAATAAAAAATTTCGAAAGAATTCCCTCGTGAAGGGTAGTTGGGGTGCAGATTTTCTTGTAAATTTTTATGTATATAATAAGTTGAGATTTAAGTTTGGTATTTATTTCACTTTTCATTTTCGGGTTATGGTATTCAGAGACAGCATGGAAACTAGACCTGTTCTTCCTTTTGGTTTCATACATTTATACACTATAGATACAATACTCAAAGAGTTGCTTACAATTTTACTTTATTAAAATTGTTAGAAATGAATTTGCTGTTCTAAAGTTTACAATAATGATAAATAATAACACTAATGAGCAGACATATAAAATCTTAAACAAGTGTTCCGCTAATCAGAGTTGATTGTAATGTTAAGGATTGAAAATACTGGCACTAAAAGATTTTGAGAAAAGTTGTAGCTTACCGTTGCGAAATTCTAAAACCCAAATCTTGCCAAGGAAATACTCCTCGATAAGACACTTCTGGGAGATCAAGGATAATCGTTTATATGACCATATGCAACTCTGCCAACTCAATGTAAAAAAATCTTAAGGTCTCCTTTATATTAAAAGTTATTAAAATGTTCTGTGATATTCAAATTTCAAAACGTGGAATTAAACATTGGAAACATGCACATGAGCTCATCCCCGAAAAACAAACGTGAGGCAAGCATTTGGGAAGTTCTGGATTGATACCCGTTTCATCTTCATACGTGTCAGTTTTGTAGGGCTAGGCGACGGCGATTGGTGCATTGCGACAGGACGTTTTATCAGGGTAGATATTTCTCCCTGGTGTTTGGCTGACTCCATGGCGTAGTAGGTTAGAGCTTTTGCTTAGGTTTCCTGCCATGGAATGCGCCCAGGTCACTCCTGCGAAATACGGATTTTAAGTCCCACTCAGCATCGTCAGGACATTAAGGAAATACACTAGGTAGCTGGTCCAGAAAGCCAACTGTCCGTCTGGGGTTGCCGAGATGCTGCCTGTATCGATTTGATGATCGCCCACCTCTGCCTTGAGTATGTGGGCCTATGTCGGCAGTCGTGTTGGCAGGCTCAGACGCACTTTGGGCTGTTACGCCATGAGTTATAATACGTTTGGTTGACTGGTGCCTCTTCCTGGGAGCGGCTCGCTCTATTCCAGTAACCCTTCCGTAAGGGAGGGGATCCGTCCCCTTCAGCGGCCGTGGTGCGGGCGCTGCGGACCCCTAGCAGTCGTGGTACCTCTGACGTTACTAGAGGAACCTCGGGCCGAACATTCGAGCCCCTCCCTCAGAGAGTTGTTCGGATTGGGTTGGACTCGAGGTGGCAGTGGTTCCCGATACCCGTGGGAGATCGGGTACGTCTCCGGACGGGGTTGAGGGAAGCCATTAATATTCCCACGTATTAGCCAGCATAGCTAGTAGAAGGTGTGCTAGATCACCAGGCGGTCCCACCGAGGTCATATCGGTACCCCTCCCATTTTGGTGTTGGCGCGCCTAAGTGGCGTATCCATTTCCATCGCGTCTTGAGTCCACAGGACCAGATGGGGGGGGGGAGGCTTGTTAGTCTCTAAGTCTTGCCCTATGGAAAGCCCCACGGAGGCGCCGGGTGCCCTTTCGGGACAGCTCGGTAACTCCCTGGTTGAAGGAGGCCCGGGTCCTTGGTCCTACGGGTCCAGGACTAATGGGAGTTGAACCTCTGGCATTAACTATTCCAGTAACCCGAAGTGGATGATCGCTAAGGCGTGATCCTTCCGGAGTCAGAGAAAGTAGTTTTCTGAATCGTTAGGCACCCCGCTCTTGCTAGAGTGCATCCTCGTCTGAATCTGGTGGCAATTCGGATTTCCTCTTATCTCTCCTTCCCAAGGGTCACGTTGGAAGCATAAATAGCTTATTATAGCGTACGTGCGGTGGGCTAAAGGGCTCTTCGGATCATTAATCCTGAACCAGCAGTCACATCTTACAAGTTTCCAAATGTATATAATCTGTATAGCCTATGCCGTTAGGAAGAGTGGTGTTGTAAAACACACATATAAACACATACACACAAGCACATATACATACACAAATATTCTTAGGGGAAATTCCAGAAAGCCTAAAATTGTGTACAGTTTTCCGATGATATTTGTAGTAAATTCAAGACATTCTTGTTGTTTAGCGGCAGCCTTACAATATATCCAAATAAGAATGTAATTTTCACTTCTTGAGATCAGTTACTATTTTGGAACGAAAAACATGCTTTACTTGGCCTTCTGGCGTGAACTTGAACCGTCAGCTTACACTCGTTCATTGAAACACTTGTTTACAACGGAGTTCGAAACAAGCAGCTTGTGAAGCGGCTGTGGCACTGTTCATTGCAAAAAGCGGCGCAAATATTTACTTTCCTTCGTGTACACACACTTTTTTCTGTTCCCGAAAAAGCACGTAATCAGACACTATACTGCAGTGTGTGTGTGTTGCGTGTCTGTGCTATCAAATGAGTATAATATTAGAAATGGTGACATCATCTCGAACGTGTTCCCATGACGGAATTGAGGAAGGTCAGGGATAACAAAATTTCCAGACAGTCCGCCCACATAACACTTAAGCTTATCAGTACTGGTGTAAACACACCAGATAACACTGAACAGAAAACAACATATTTTTGAATGTTTCCAGCACTTCATGAATCAATCCTTACTAATTTTGGGTGGAAAAAAAACGAATATGACAATAAAAATTTTACTTATCTCTAGTTTCTGTGATATACACTAGATATAATTATTTCATATTAACGGATTAAGAGCAAAACATACATTTTAATTACATATGCTAACAACATTGAAAGTGCATTTGATTTTTTTTTAAAAAAATGGTAGTTGCATTTTAAAGGTTCTAAATTACTGGAAGGATACGTCACAGATGGTCGTGTCTGAAGAGAATAATATGGTTACTTCATGAGATCGTTGTCTTTAAACTTGCCTCTTGTAAGGGAGTTCGGGAGCAATCCTACATAAAGACCAACAGTAATCTGTAAACATTGGTTCATTCCAAAGGCCCTGATATCTTAATTCCATAACCGAAATGTCCTGATGGAGTCTTTCTGCACCTTCATCACTTACAGCTCCACAACTAGGAGGGAAAAAGTCTAGGGGGGAGTGGAGAAAATGGGTTTTAAGGAATATATTACATCTAAGGTGATGATACTTTTGCAGGAGCACTGCCAAAAATACGTGTAGTTATCATCTCTTTTGTTGCCTAAAATTCGAGGAGCAAATTCCCTTGAAGGCTTCTCAAGCTTCCTTCTCTTTCCCCTCCAAAACTTGGTAAAATGCAGAATCCTTTACAAGTTCTCAAATTTGTGGCCCGACAAAAATGCTCTCCTTAACTTTTGCATCACATAATTTCGGAAATTTCACTCTTATGTACTTAAACGCCCGTTCTCCTTGGTTCATAACCTTGACAAATTTTTTAATGAAACCCATCTTGATATGCAGAGGGTGGGGGGAGCGGTGGGTGTGGGGGAAACAGAACATCTTTTGGGTGAAAATCTAAGGCCTTCCAACTCTTGAACAACTTCTCAACATTCCAGTGGCTCTTCTTCATGACCACCAAGAAACTGGCGTAACATTCTATATTTGAGTCCCTGAGTCGTCTGAGCTCCTCTTAGTCAGGACGAGAGAGCAGACATGGTCAAAAGTCCTTAACTTTTTTCATGGTTTCGGTTCATATTGCTCTCGGTATGTTCGGAATGTGAAAGCGTCTTAGATTATGATTCATAATCACGGCCTTTTGATTAAATTAATGAGTAGCTGATGAGAACTACCAATGAGGCTATCCCATAAAAAGGAATACCATCCTTTATCGCTAGTTCCAGGAAACATTTACCCGGTGTGCTGTACCTGATCGAAAGTAAGCTTCAATAAAGCTGTCAACCAGACATTGTTTTAGATAGGGAGAGTGGAAGAAGCACAGCAATGCTTGAGGTGCAGCCGTAACACCAATTTTATCCTCTGCATGGGATAAGGGGACGTTATTTATGGGGCGCTTTAAAGTAATAGCCGGATTGAACTTCAAAATAACAAAATGCTAAGAATAACTTACAGGAATAAGGGGCAATCAAAACATGAACACCTTAATTTGGATTTAGAGGGTGACTACATCATAGAAAAGTAATAGAGACCAAATAACTCAACAAATGCTTGCATACTAACCAAGAGGACGTAGAAATACCGGAAGACTGGAGACAGAATGAAAAGATGATATAAACATCATAGAGAAAATAGTCTAATAGGCTTAATCCTTATTGATGAAGTGAAATACATTAGATAAAAGAACAACAAAAGCAAATTTTTGAGAGTGAGACACCTTGAGGTTATATTTAAGCTTGGAAGTCAGCAAAGTTGCCAAAGGACGTATTGTTTATAGTGATTTAATAGAGAACGCAGTCAAGATCGTGCCCTACTCCAGATGTGTGCTGTTATGTACATTCTACGAATGTCTGCCTTCAAAAATGCGACATCACAATGGTCTTGACGAAGTATTTCATAACCAGTGACATTAAGGTTTATTGTGTAACACGGCATTCCGTGTAACACGCTTATGTAACGCTACGTCAGTTGTCATGGTTACTGCCAAGTGCATGATGGAATGTATTTCTTATGGAAAATTCTTGCCCTGTATTTCCTCAAGAAGTGGAACAGATGGTCATCGTCTATTGTGCGTTCCACTCAAGAGAACTGATGTTTCACAACATTGGTTATAAGGAGAAAGGCTCCATTCTTATGTTCCATCTTTTAAACCTGACGAAAATGGAAATAACTTTATAATTTAATTGCTAAATAGGGTTAAGCATAGGAAAAAGGAAGCGTTTAATAATAAAGCAGATACATAAAACAGTTATTACCAAGCCTTGGCCTTAGGAGCGCACGAACGACTGTGCTGCATCAACATGTAAACATCCAGACCCAGTAGTGCACAAAATAAACATTCCCATTACTAGTAAATGTCTAGTAAATGCCTAATATAGCATTTGAAATTACCATGTGGAAGTTTCAACCTTCAAAATAAAATTTTCTGTATATTTCTATGATACCAAGGTTGAAATCTGGCACAGATAGATATGGTTTTAAGTGTACTTAAAAGTAACAGGCCCGTCAGTATGTTTACTAGCATGCAATAAGAACTCCTGCAGTACAAAATTACCAAGTGTAGGAATTCTTAAGCAGATGGTTTCGGATTATCTATACTGAAACGATTATCATACATAATGTCACAAATGGTTTTGAATTTATCTAGAGAAGTTGAAAACCACTAGATGCATTTTTAGAGACTATTTCACGAATAAAACAAATTGTTAAAAAGCAGTAAAACAAGTTATTTGTTTCCCTAAATCACATATGCCTACATTAGCACATGAATGAAACTTAACCTCACAGGTCACGGCATACAAGATTAATAGTTCTTACAGGCCGTGCACAAGTTAACACTGGTGAAGGCAACTTTGATCTTAAGACCATCAGGTGGCGTTGATTAATTATTAGAAAATAATAAAGTAACATAACCTCTACTATCAAACAAAAAGCCTCATTTATTTTAAACTAAAATAAAGTTGCAATTATTTAAGTTGAATATTGGTTTTGTACGAGTACAACAAACTTGATTAAATTATTTAAATTCATAATTATAAAACTAGCAATAATTGTTGAAGTTGAATGTTATACCTAACAGTAATGGAACTGTGATGTGGTCGAAGGAAGAACAACTTAAAACATCAGGAAGAGTACTATAAGTTGACTGGAAGCGTTGGCGAGAAGAAATTGCGTGATTACATTGGTGCACGGAAAGAAAGCCAAATTGTAAAAGGGTTTATGACAGGATACTTAATGCCACACAATATTATGTGGCAATTCGTATGCACGGGCAACTAAAAATATGGAAAAGAGGGTAGAACGGAGAATAATGGATGATCAATAATGAACCTGATTTTGGGTAGAAAGCATAATTGAGAAGAACTGGAGCTTCTTAAAATTCCTTGGTAGTGAGAAAAAGTATAGAAATATTGGTGGAACAATTAATGTGAGAATAAATAAAATAAATAACATATTCCGATATCCGTAATGCTATTCATGAACTACAAACTACCCAAGATCGACTGGCTCACTGGTTCTCTAACTGGCGCATTTCCCTCAACACTAACAAGACAGGGGTTAAAATCTTCTCTTTACGTCCTTATAGGGATCCTCCTTCCCTACAGCTGCAGCTGCTCGGGGAACAGCTTCCATGGTTACCAACCAGTGTGCCAGTGAAGTATCTTGGGGTGCTACCAGACACTCGATTTACTTGGAATGCCCACATCTGTCGGTCTGTTACACTTGCATCTGCCCGGCTATCAAAACTGTACCCTTTACTCAACAGGCGCACCTCACTTGCTTATGAATCCTCCCTTCTTCTTTACACATCTCTAGTCCGTCCTGTTCTTACCTGTGCAGCTCCAGTCCGGGGTGGCACCAGCAAGACTAATCTCCGCCGACTGCAGGTATTACAAAACAGGGTGCTGCGTACCGCTACAAATGCTCCATGGTTCATCAAAAACCAACAACTTCATCATTAGTATGGTCTTCTACCCATTCACCAGTACATCCACCGGCTGGCACGACCTTTCATTTACCATCTCCAGGAGGTCCCTGAAGCTGTTACCTACAATCTCGTCGCTCGCACTCGCCAACCAACTCGCCTCCAGCGCAGATAGCCACAAGGTCTTCTCCTTTGTGGTTGGCGCGCGTAAGTGGCGCATCCACTTCCATTCCGTCTTGAGTGGAGGGGCTTGAGATGGAGGGGCTTGTTAGTCTCTAGGTTTTGCCCTATGGAAAGCACCATGGAGGCGCCGGGCGACCTTTTGGGACAGCTCGGTAACTCCCTGGTCGAAGGAGGCCCGGGTCCTTTGTCCTACGGGTCCAGGACTAATGGGAGTAGTGCCTCTGACATTAACGTGTTCTTAACTATGCCCCTTAGGGGAGGGGTCCGTCCCCTTCAGCTGTCGTGGTGTGGGCGCTGCGGACCCTTAGCACTTGTGGTACCTCTGACGTTATTAGAGGAATCTCGGGCCGAACATTCGAGCTCCTCCCTGATTGGGAGTTGTTCGGATTGAGTTGGACTCAAGGGGGCAGTGGTTCCTGATACCCTGGGTGATCGGCTACGTCTCCAGACGGGGTTGAGGGAAGCCAATAATATTCTCGCATACTAGCCAGCATAGCTAGTAGAAGGTGTGCTAGATCAGCAGGCTGCCCCACCGAGGTCAGATCGGTAGCTTTCCTTTTTGGAGTTGGCGCGCGAAAGTGGCGTATCCACTTCCACTCCCATCTTGAGTCCATAAGATTCTTGTTAGTCTCTAGGTCTTGCCCTATGGAAAGCCCCACGGAGACGCCGGGCACCCTTTTGGGACAGCTCGGTAACTCCGTGGTCGAAGGAGGCCTAGGTCCAGGATTAATGGGAATAGAACCTCTGACATTAACCTGTTCTTACCTATGCAGCTCCAGTCTGGGGTGACACTAGCAAAACTAATCTCCGCCGACTGCAGCTATTACAAAACAGGGTGCTACGTTCAGCTACAAATGCTCCATGGTTCGTCAGAAACCAACAACTTCATCATGACTTTGGTCTTCTACCCGTTCACTAGAACATTCGCCGGGTGGCACGACTTTTTTTTATTTAATTTTTTAATTTTTTAATTTTACCGTCTTCAGGAGGTCTGGAGCTGTTACCTACAATCCCGGCGCTCGCACTCACCAACCAACTCACCTCAACGCAGACTAGATCTCCTGAGTGACCTCTCCAGTACAGACGATCCAGACGAACGATAACTATTGGACTTAAAATCCCCAATTTGTGTTACAGTGATCCTGCCATGTTTAGCTAGAGTAGTCGTTCACGGCTACCTCAATTGTTATGTATTCTTTTACAAAAATTTTCAGTAACAAACATCTGTAAAGCATACTTGCTGATCGATAGATGATTAAAAGAAATAACATACGAACAGATATCTAGAAAAATTAAATAAAATAACAGGAAATAAGTTTATTACAAAAGCTGTTTTTGAGAAAGATTTTAAAGAACTATATCCAAAATCAGTGATTAGTACAACAAATGGGTTCAACTATCTCTACTGTCACCAAGCGAGGAGGCACTGCGGCAACATTGCGAGGTCGCGGGTTCGATACCGTCGAACGGCTCACCGACTGTGTTTTTTCCTTTTCACTTAGGCAAATCCAGAGGTGCCTACTCTCATATCAGGATTTCCTTTCCACCATTTACATTATCTTCATTATCTCTTATGTGCGTTTTGTAATATGTGTCCTGTAATATGAAAGAGGCACAGCAAATGAGAGAGACGAGAGCTGTAGTAGAAGACGACCACTAAAGCATTCGAATAGGAAAATACTACGGCAAAAAGCTCCGTTTATGTGGGGCCGCCAAGAATCGAACTCAGGACCATGCGATCGCGAACATCACACGTTACCGCGAAGCGGTCTCTGTTCGTTTTCATAAGATTAATGCGAGGAATTAATCTCCCACTGCTATCTTAACTTGCTCATTTCTACCAAGGCCAGATTCAGTATAAGATCAACATGTGAGACACATGATTATTTAATTTGCTTAAGAACTCAACAATCAACTCTGCTAAAACGCTTTCTTCATCCATCATCAGCACCTGCAATCCTACATGAAAACTTTCTGCAACACACTGCATGCTTATTTATTGCTCATTAATACAGTTTTCCGGTTTATCCACATTTATTAGTTTGTTTCGTTTGATTTTTTGCTTCTCAAACCCAGGGCAAAATTGAAACAAAAGAAACAACACGCTCTTTTACAAAATAAAAATAAGTAGAACATTAAGCTGAAGCGCCAAAAGCTGCTTTTCTCACTGTTGTTAGTGCCAGAATAAATGTTTGTGCACATTAGTAGTTTATATTAATTGAATAGTGCGTTTACAGCAACTATTAATATTAGAAGTTTGGTTAATCCGGATTATCTCCGGTCCCATCTAGTCCGGATAAACCAGGTTCTTGTGAACTACTGGATCTGCATTCTGCAGCCATCTCCTGGCAACTGTTGCAACTAGGGTCAGATACAAGTTAACATAGCCTATACCTCCAGTTGAAAGAGATGTCAGCACAATTATGCGTTTTCTACATTTTGATAATTTAAACTTCCTTTTCTTTAATTTAATATATGGCTTATAAATTCATCAATGTTGTAGCAACTATGTCTAAGGTTGTGATTATTAAAAATTACGATAACTGTGTACAAAATTTGATATATGATATACGATAATACTTGAAAGTGCTTCTCATAATAAACTATAAATGTACTCATCAGTTTATGCTTGTTACCTAATTCTTGTTTCACATAAGCTTACCCCGTATCTCTTAACGGTCACGTGACCTTATCATCTCTCATTGGCTGCTACTGTTGTGCGGTAAAAATGAGTTCGTTATTTAACATGAAGATATATCTTTATACGTTGAAAGAGAATTGTCAAGTTTATATTTTCCTAACTGTTTGAATTAAATTACGCAACAGAGTTGATTTATCTGAAATGCATGTCAAATCTTAAACGAAGTAAAGAGGAGGTTCCTTTTCTCTCAAGCACATGGCACGATAGCACGTGATTTAGCGGTAGTGATGACATATTTGTTGATATCACTTTTATCACTGATCTGGATTAGGCACATATCGCCATTCGAAGGTGTGTTGTGCCGAGTGCGGGAGCTAAATTATTTTATTGATCGTTTATTGCGCGTGTACTTATTATATGTATAATGGCAGAGTCTAGCGCCAGTTTTTCGCTGAAGCATCGCAAGGGAAAACCTTTACAAAGCGGCGAAAACAGAATTGTTGTGCATGTGATTAATGCACTCACAGAGAAGGATCCGTCTTTGTTAGCGAGAGAAGTCGAAAAGCTGTGCTTTGAACTTACAGGTGTGTTAGATGCGTAGGAACATCGCGACATGAAACTGAGACAACAGGAAACTACTCCAGGGACGATATTGCTGTGTGGTGAAGACGTTATTTAAGGACAATCAGACTGTACTGGGGTACAAGTCGCAAAATATACTACCTTGAAGAACTTGGGTGAATGAAGGACACGCGACAAGTATGGCGTGACACGACTTTTAAGACTGAAATACCAGAATTTTTGCAAGGTATGTGTGCTGGTTTAAAAAAATCCCAGTGGATAAGGGCGAAGGCCTTTCATTATGAACTTGTTTCAGTTTCATTTCTCATTCATTCAGTTTCAACTTGCTCAGTTTCATTATAAACTTGTAGTTTTGCATGCCTTCATATTCTTATTTGTATGATTTTATCTATCTTCCCAGCAATTATTATGACGTTTACTGCAGGTTTAAATGTGACGGGAAGGCACCGCCTATGGCCTATGGCGCGAAAGCATTAGCCAATTAGGGTGAGGGGGAAGGTAAGTTGCACTCGAAGTGATACATGTCATCGGGGCAAGGTTATAAGAAACAGAGATTAGAGTTTTAGTGATCGGGTTGTACAAATGTCTTACTTAAAGGAATTCTCATGCAGTATAGATACAGTCAATATAGAGAATTCAATGTCACGGCCGGGAATTGAACCACGGATCCCCTTGTTTCCGTCCAGTCGCTCTAACCCATTGAGCTATAATGGCAAACTTGCCATCATGACATTAAATTCTCCATTTGATTCGCATATTTTCCCGGTATACCACTGACTTAAATATCTATTAGTATATGTTTTTATAGTTGAAATATGCTTAGTACGCACTTGTGCGCTTTAGCAGAATGAACTCAAGACTCCACACCTCAGTAGCAGTACCTTTCCAAGGGACTATTTAAACGACGGAGGCATCATGGAAATCGTGAAGAAGGCGCGCTACGATCAACGGTCACGTGGTTTTGTTTACATCTACTTCAATCTCCCGCTGCAAGCAGTATAGATACGAGCATACATAAAGAAAATTCACAGTCGGATATAGCTGCAGACTAAATGAAATTACACATACGAGGTCTATTCAAAATGTGTTGTGAATTTTGTGCTTTTTTTAAAAGGTATTTATTTATTCATACATATCTGTTTTATTCCCTTCAAAGTTATCCCCATCGGATATTATACACTTATGCCAACATTTTCGGCAATCCACAAAACACATTAAAATAGTTTTTTATGATCCGTGGATTCCGCAAAGGCCGATCCTGTACAGACAACGTATTTGTCCTTAATCAAATAATTGAACAACGAAGGGAAAATAATTGGGAAACACATATCGCATTCATTGACCTGGAAAAGGCTTTTGATAGAATAAATAGATCAAAACTGTGGCAAATATTAGAAAGTAGGGTTACCCACCACATATTATTAATTCAATAAAAGGCATATACACAAATACAACTATAAAAAATTATATATGGACGATATTCTAAATGAATGGAAGATTTTAGTAGACCCAGGAATCAAAATAAAAGAAAATATTTATATTAATACCCAGCTGTTTGCTGATGACCAAATATTGATGCATCGGAATGAAAATCAACTGCAAAAATCAATGCATATTCTAAATAATATAGTACAAAAGTATAATTTTAAAATATCAGAAGAAAAAAAATATGGCTTTTAAAGGAAATTATAATATAAGGTCAAAATTGTTTTAGGAAATAGGATTTTAGAACAAATATCGAGGTTTAAATATTTAGGATGTAACATAAGATTTAGAAACAATGCTGATATAGAAGAAAAAGTAAACAAATTCCTAGCAATATGTGAGACAATCCAAAAAACTTTTAAAAATAGACTGAGAAGTTATACAAAAATGAAAATGTATAAGGTAATGGCTATTCCAAATTTACTATATGGAAGCGAAACCTGGGTGCCAACACAAAAGGATTTAAATAAAATACAGATTGCAGAAATGAAATTTTTAAGAAGTGTTAAAGGTTTGACAATATTGGACAAAATAAGAAATGAGGATATTAGAAATCGAACCAATCCATGACAAAATATCAGAACGAAGGCAACAATGGCATGAGCATATATTAAGAATAGAGGATGGAAGATATCCAAATGCAGTACTAAACTACAATCCAAAAGGAAGAAGAGAGAGGACGAACCAGGAAACGCTGGAGAGATCTATGAAGCCGGAACGGGCAATATCTCCAAACCATGGAGTGAAGAAGAAGAAGAAGAAGAAGAAGAAGAAGAAGAAGAAGAAGAAGAAGAAGAAGAAGAATCTTCATCAGCTCCTCCTTCGAGGCGTCTTTATCTCCTCAATCGTGGCGTAGCGTCGTCCTTGCATTTTAGGGGCAAAAGAGGCCACAGAGGGCCAAGTCTGGAGAATACGGTGGCTGCGGCATCATAAATGTGTTATTTTTGGCCAAAATTTCGCGCAGAAGCAAATACGTATGAACAAGGGAGTTATAATGGTACAAAAGTCAATTTTTGTTCTTCCGCAAATACGGGCGTCTCTAGCAGATTGCTTCGCGCAAATTGCGCACAACTTACAGGTAATATTCCTTATTAACCGTTCTACCCTGTGGCAAGAGTTCATGACACACCACGTCCCTGTAATCTAAGAAAACTGTAAGCAAAACCTTCATATTCGACCAAACTTGGCGCGCTTTCTTCAGTCTTGGCTCGTCTGGCAGCATCCATTGGGATGATTGAGCTTTAGTTTCCACGTCATAACCATAAATCTCATGATGCGTTACCAGTTATGACCCTCTGGAGCAAATTTGGGACAAATTTCAACAGCTCCTTAGCAACGTTAGTGCGATGATGTTTGTGGTCGAAATTGACCAACTTTGGTATGCATTTTGCGCCGTCTGTCTCATGCCCAAATCTTTGGTCAAAATCGAATGGCACGAGCCAGTCGATATGTTTAGGTCCTCAGCAACTTCTCTAATGATGCTTTGACGATTGGTCAATACTATTTTCTTTACTTCTTGAATGCTTTCGTCTTCCCGTATGGGAGGAGATGCGTTCCCTTCAGCTGCCGTGGTGCGGATGCTGCGGACCCTTAGCACTCATGGTAAAGTCTGTCTAGTGAACGCGAGTGCAGGTAGCCCCTCAAAGGAAACTACCCTCCTGCCCACTAATGACCGTCATAAATCTATCTCCACACTTCAGAAATGGAAGACTGTCGTTGAGGACCAATAGCAACCCTGATTTTCTCGAAGTGACAGTCACATGTCTACTCCACGTGGAGTCTCAGTTGCCAAAGTTCCAACTTCCACTTGATCTGTTTCATTACGTGCAGAAATTTGTTGTGTGTCACGATGTGCAGACCGTGGGAGGGAAATGCAGTGGTAAATGCAGTAGATTACTTTCAATCAAATGAAAATAATCAAAGTGAAGACAATAGTGTGAATAACTGGGCCGAGTTATCTTACTGGAAATGCCCCAAAAGGAACTGTTTCTAAGCAAATTCAAGCGCTTGTTTTGAACACATAAATATGTGCTGACAAATAATCTTGGTAAGGTGTTGTGCAATGAACCTGATGATAAATTCTGGGTATACACAGAAATACAGTAGGAAATATTGTGATGAAAGGAATGACAAAGACGCCGATCAAGTGTGAAAATAAAAGGAAACGTTTCTCTAAAGTAGATAATTTCACATGCGATTTAATTCGTCGTCCACCTTAGACGAATTTTGTTGGACATTTGCAAGAAATTTGTGACTTTCCTTATGGGCACTGCACTTTGCGCGGTCTCCTAAAGGAGCTGGGTTTCAAATACCGCACAGTGAATAAGTTAAGGGTTATTATGGAATCCAGTAGAATTATAGCTTGGCGATATAGCTATCGACAAAACTAAGGAAGTTTTGCAGTAATGGACATAAGATAATTTATTTAGACGAAACCTCGTACGATACCCATGACGTATCGAGAAAGGTGGCAACCTTGCAGAAAGGTCTTGAAGAAGGAGGGTCTGTGTTGTAAAACGATTATAAGGGTTCGTCAAAGGCAGCGGCCGACGTGCACACGAGTTAACTAAACAGACTCTACCTCTGGCATTACTAGGGAAACCTCGGGCCGAACATTCGAGCCCCTCCCTGAATGGGAGTTCGGATTAGTTTGGACTCAAGGGGACAGTGTGTTCCTGATACCATTGGGAGATCGGGTAGCTCCGGCCAGGCCACGGCCGCCCGGATTGGGTAGAGGCGGCTTAAGAAGTCCCGGGTACTAGCCTGCATAGCTAGTAGAAGGTATGCTAGTTCACTAGGTGGCCCCACCGAGGTCAAATCGGTAGTCTTCCCTGCGGGTTTGACGCGCGTAAGTGGCTTATCGACCTCCACCCGTCTTGAATGGGGGGGGGGCCCTTCTAGGTTCAAGGTTTGCCCCAAGGAAAGACCCCCGGAGCTTTTCATCGCTCCCGGATTGATAGAGGCTGGGGTTTACGGACTTTCGGGTAGACCTCGCTCTACAACGCTTTTGTCTGTTTTTGACAAGCTCGGGCGTCCGGGACGCTTATCGTTGTTCACGTATTCTCGATCCTCAAATAACCTTTTGTACCACCGATAAATGTTACTGTGTTCCAAGCTAGCTTCACCATATGCTACATTCAACATTTGGAATGCATCCGCACTCTTAATTTTACTTTTCACACAAAATTTGATACGGATTCTTTCTTCCTCTTTTTTTTTTGGAATTGGCAAAAATCGAAGACGAGCCAAAAAACGTCCAAGCAAAATAGCTGTCAACAATCAGCCGAACATTGAAAATGGTCGAGCTTTTTTTTTTCGTTTTTCTAATTTACGTCCGCCCTGACGTTAAGTCATATCGGACGGTGAATGAACTGGGTGAAATGGTGCTCAAATGAGTCCAGGGTCCATGGAGCTTAGAGTTACCCGACATTCGTCTTGAAGGATGAGGGAAAACCCCGGAAAAAGCTTATCCAGGTAACTCACCCTGACCGATATTCGAACTCGGGACCTCTTGAACCTGAGGCAGACATGTGACCATCTACGCTACCGAGGCGGGCATGGTCGAGCTTGTCATCATAAGTGAGGGCATGAGTACCAACATAATAGCACAAAACAATCGAAAATCGAATATACGTAGCCCGCGAAAATTCAAAAGTCGGGATACTTTTTGAATAGACCTCGTACTGTTTCATGATACAGCGAGCAACAACTAAATAACAGGAATACTTTAAAATATGAATGTAGCAAACAATTGAAATAACTAATAACGGATGCATATGGTATGCTGGAGAAAAAAGTGCTTTGGAATTAATTTCGTGTTATAAAACATTTATATTTTTGTATAGTATTCAAGATATGATTAAATCACAGGAAGACAGCTTCGAGAGTTGTGACGTATTTAAGCCGGGAGCGAGGCCTGTAGTGCGTGTGACGTCAGGCAAGAGTTTTGTAGTACCAAGTTGCCTATATAAATGGGGTAGTGAGTACAGAATCTGAGGGCACAGTCAGGAGTAGCGCTCGGTGACAACAATGTAGCTGTCACTTACCAAATGGAACTGCTAAATTTACAACGTGACGATTTATTGAAGGAGAAATACACACACAAGGAAGATTTGGTTGATTTTTACAAGAACGTCCCTCAAACCACATTTCTGAGGTTGTATGCACTTGCCGCACGGACATTGTGTATGTTTGGCTCGACACATATGTACGAACAATTTATTTTATGTTATGAAATTAGCTAATTCCAAACCCCGAAGCGCCTTGTTTGTTCACAATCTAACATGCAGCCTTCGATTACAAATTTCCCAGACATTCCTTCCTGATACTGATAAACTAGTTAAAGGAAAACGAAACAGAAAGTGTCGTAAAATGTCCATGTAATTTTATTCTGAATGGGTCTCCTCTAATTTGCAGAGAGAATTACCTTATATTTATTTTATTTACTTTATAACATGTCTGACCTTCAGGTAAACTACGAGTTGAAGTTTTATATATTTTCTTATAGCACAGATCCAAAATGTAATTGTTTATAAACTGTAACCAATTGTGCAGTTAAAGCAGTCAGCATTAATATTACAACACTCAAGATGTAAGCTGTACGTATTATTAATATCCATGACGTCACACATGCATTTCGTTCGGGTGCATATTTGGCAGTTATAGCTGACGGAGCTGACGTCTTCCCTGTCTTCCCTGGATTAAACCAGCATGCATCATTATATAAAATTTCTCAGGCTGTATCCAGAAGATTCAAGATATATATTGTATTTGCCATGCAAGTATTTAATGCCTACATTATAATAAACATTTAGGATCATTTTTTAATAAATAGGAAATAATTTTCAGTATAGTTTAGGGTAGAGGAATTTTCTTGAAAATACCCGTGTCGTAACTTTAGAAAGAACAGAGTTTTCATATTTTAGGATAGATTGGCAGAAAACATACATTTTCATTTTTATTTAGGTACGTTTATTCCCCATTAATTCTCAATATAGCATTTTCGGGTGCAAATGTGTGACTTTCCCTTAATATAATTACTGTACGTAAGTAACGTACAGAGAGAGGGGGGAGGGGGAGGTTCGGAGAGTAGAACTCGACAACAAGAAAAAAAAGTGATGCAAATAGCAGAAGAAATAAAGATGAAATTCAATGTATTGTCACACCAGCTGTATCACAGTAATACACAGATTTGATGAGATAATTATTAACCATAAATGTGAAGTGGCGAAGCTCTTGCTGCTATAAGAATAAAACACAGCGCGGCGTGTTGTTTATAGTTTATCGATCTACTGACGTTCGATCGGAGCTAAACACGCCTTTTAAGAGTTCCCTGTCTGCCCCTTCCCCTTCGGATTATTTCCTGAACAAGTTGGTTGACCTGGGAATAATCGAGCGAGTTTTGGTAGATGTGCCGGTGTGATGATCACGATGATGTTGACGATGATGATGATTATGATTATGCTTACGGCCGGTCGGCCTTGGCAAGGCCTTGCTTTCCCTGACCTACGTCAACGTTCTCGCCAGCTGCCAGCACGCCGCCTCACCAAGGGGTCACCGCAGTGCTGCCATTCAAGAGATCGCAGGATCGACAGAGCGGCGTTATTTCAACTACGCACGCAAGCTGTAGCCAAGAAATATGAATTAGAGTTTTTGTCCTATTTTCATCTCTGCTGTAGGTTTATTTTCTGTGCGTACATGGCGCTCCCACTTTCGCTTTCTATTTCTAGACCTGGCTTACTGAACTATTTCTATGCAATCCAAAACACTACATGCTTCGATTGATTCAGTCTTATACTTTACAAGGATTAGGCCAAATAGCCTGTCCCTCCTTAAAATTTCATTGCTTCCATCCATCGTGGTCTTATCTCTATGCCCTATTGGAGCATTACTTACTATTTCCCTTCGTCTTTTATGTCTGTACAATCGTTATTGTCCATTCCGTCAGTAAGTTTCAAAATATCAAATTCTTGCCTAACTTCTGAAGATCCAGTAACTAAAACCTACAAAAATAAGGGCAACTTCATTACAGTTACTTCAATTCCTCTTATTGTTTGATTCCAACAGAGGTACAGTCATTGTTTAATAGCATTTTGTTTCTCCGGGTGCTTTTGTTTCAAAATCTTGTAAGCTATTAAACAGCCTAAGTGTTATTATTTACTATTATTTTGGTTGTGATCTTAAGGATACCTATGACTGAAAATTTGAAATCCTGAACTAACTACCTCTTTGAGATTTATACCACAGATGTAACTCAGTGCTGGTTACGTCACCTAAAAAGTCCCTTGCGATAAAATAATTTAAATTTTCTTCTAATATTTTAACAACAGTTTCCCAATACATCCATTTTGTGAATTTGCCCTAGGTTTCTCTATGTCTCAATAACTTTAGGCTCCAGAAATTTTTATATCTATGTGTATGGCTTTTTTTTGCCCAAAATTTGAATTTTTTCTGTTTTAAGTAAAGAAAGTGTGCTTAAATGCATCTCACAATAAAACTCAGGACAACTTCTATTTACCGTCTATCTATGAAAGTATGTAGCAAATTTCATTAGTCTAACACTAAAACTGAGATGCAAGGAGCACTTTAAATGATGAAAAATGCTGAAATTTTCAATAGCGAGAAAACAAATTAGAATTCAAATCTAACACTAGCATTCAAGTAACCTTCAAACTAGATTAGAGCATTTAAAAATGGCTTTCGGATGCTATCTAAGCATTCTTTGGATTCAGCAAAGCTTCCAGTACTTTATAGACTAAAAAGAGGAACTGCTGATTGTTTGAAAATGTTCATGATATTTTAATCATACATATCCTTAAGAAAGTAATTGCTTTTGTTTTAGTATTTGATATTCTTAAGTTATATTCTCCAGTGCTGAAATTGATAGTTAAGCTTCTGTAAGTCTTTCTGAATTTTGTGACAATCATTTGGCTATCTACAAAATGAATGGTATTTGTAATTTGACACTTCGTGTACTGATTTAGTAAAAAAGTAGGTCAATAGATAGTTTCTTTAAAATATTTTCAGTGCCTATCATTTTACAACAAATTACTCATGGTGTTATTAAACTCTTATAGTGAAGTTTACATTTTGTGCATTTTCTTACTATTTAATAGGATTAAATCTATTATGCACATTGTCATACATCTTTCTATATTATGTTTCAATGTTAGATATTCATTTTTATTTTTGTTTTGTTATACATGTTGTGTATAACAGTCATCTGTCCAAAAAATAAGAGACGAAATTTAGCAGTAATATTTTTGTTATAAGGAAAACCTTACTTCCCTATGGAAATCAAGAGACTGATCTCTATGCCATATTAGGCCATAATTTTGGCATATTCCTTTAGTTAATGACAGGGGCGGCTTCTGAGGTAGTGCCGCTGTGCCATGGCACCATCTGTATCAAAACGAAAGAAAGAGAAATATATAGGAATTATGCAAAAAGGATTGTTTCTGAGTATCTGCTCCCTCGTGTGAATAGGCGTGTTAAACGCAAGCGCTCTCTCCTGGTCGTTTTCCGTGGCTTGGCGCCGATTCCAGAATGGCACCATTTACCCTCATAAGCGCCTGTGTTAAGGGCTAGGATGTCTGCTTATACACGGCTTCTTATGGGAGAAGATAGTGCCGAGGTTTCTCTGGCGCATAACTTACGCTTCATCCGTTAGAGTGCAGTAAAGTGCAGTAAAGTACGGGACTTGAGATAACTGTCTGTCGCGAAATCGTACGCGAACGCTTCGAATCACATTCTCCGTGAACTGTATTATTAAACTTGTACTGTACTCGCGACACTTGTGCGTAAACAAGAGTATGGATGTAATAAATATCTATTTCCGTTTCCCTGTACGTTCTGTTTGGCACAGTATATTATAAAATAGGATGGATTATTGATAAGATTATCTAAATCGTTCGAAATTGGTACATATATTTATATTTTAACAACCCTTATTTATACATTCATTTACTCACTCACTTATTATTTATTTATTTATATATTTATTTATGGCACCGTCAATACAATGCCCCACCGGCCGCCCCTGGTTAATGGTCTATGCAAATATAATAAATTCAGTGTCAAGAAAAGAATCTAACACTGGAGCTAAAGAATTGTAGCAACGTATAAAACCTTGCTTGACTTTATTGATCATCCTAATATATTGCTCAATGGAATTCCAAGACATGTGCCGAGAAGAAACAAGATTAAAACAAAAGAGAGAGGCTGGTGTTCCCATCGTCTAATCGTGGATCTAGGTTTTAAGACACCTATAAACATGTTTCAAGTTATTTTGGTTTTTTAAATTTAAAAAACTGTAATGGAACTTGTTTCAACAATCAGCAAATGGTTAGAAACAAACAACAGTTGCTCTTGCAATTTGTATGCAAACGTACAGGAATAGAATGATTCATATCTGTGGAGGCTAGTTTGAAATCATTTCTAGGCAGAAACATTATCGTGGAAACACTAAAGTAAAATGGAATAGAAGAATTGTGTTTTGTATGCACTTTTGTTTTGTAATTTACGTCCTCCAACGTTAAGTCATATCGGACTGGATGAAAAAAGGTGAAATGATGCTCAAAAGAGCTCAGGGTCCATAGAGCTTAGACTTACCCGACATTCGTATTTTAGAATAAGGGAAAACCCCGGAAAAAACCTTATCCAGGTAACTCACCCTGATCCAGATTCAAACTCGGGAGCTCTTGAACGTGAGGCAGACACGCTACCATCTACGCTACCGAGGAGGGCGTAGTATGCATTTGTATAATAAACAACATACCTGTGAAATAGAAACAAATAAAGTAAACATTGTGAGATAAATACATTAGATTTGTGTTCAGATGTTAGTATATTTTGTATAGGATTCTATCAATAGAAGAGTGATCTCTGAGTAAATTTTGGTATACATTAATAGATATTCAAAATATTAATGATAAAACAGAGACTAACAGAAAATGTGTAGATTTTAGTTCTATCGCAGGCTTCAGCTCAAGCTTTTTAAAGTCAATGTTCTTTGAAGTTTCAAAGTTTGTGTTTGCTTATGGTAGTATGCAATAATCACAGAGCATCTATCGACTTAAATGTAGATTTTAACCTCACTAAGAATTCGTAATATATATTGTAACGCGAGCGCTGGAACACCCTGTGAACCAGCTGGGAACGGAAGGCAGGGGAGGACCGCGTTAGCCACACCTCCCCCTCGTTTGTCTTGTAGTGGTGACAGGCAGTGGTTGGGAGGAAAAACATCAGTGTGCCGTCTGTTTCTGTCCACCTGGTTCCAGAAATTACGGAATCTGGAACATTCTCCTGGTCACTAGAAACCGGTGATATTCCTATATAAAGAGGGTTACAGACAGACAGAGTTGAGTCAGTCAGTTGGTTAGTGAGTGAGGAGACAGTCGCAGTTCTTGGTGTAAGAGTTAGTCAGTGACGTGTTAATGTACGAGAAGATTGTGCAACGGAAGACTGTACGTAACTGTGAAGGTGTACCGGAGCTTACGTAACCGCGAGGCCAAGTGAAATTGTAACGGACGGACTGGTGAATTGTAATTGTGTGCAGCAAGTAATTCTGTGTAATTGGCAAGTGTTGAACTGTAAGTCGGTGGAAATAAAGAACATTGTTGAGTGGTGTAATTGGACTTTTCATTTCACGAACCCACAAAGTCACAATATCTAGCCTAGTTACTTATTTTAAAAGGGACCTAGACTTTCCTAACATTCTGCTATGCATTTTTCTTTCTCGCTCTGCTAAGGCTGAATTTTCAGAAAATAAGTGTAGCGATCCATCGTTACCAAAAACGTATCAAAACAGTTGACATTTAATTTGATATTTTGTATTCTAAACCCAGAATAATGATGCTAGAAGATTGCATTATGTCAAAACTGTGTCTAAATCCGGTACTTGCTTAACTAATCTTTGTCGTTAGAGACTTAAAAGATAATTCCGCCCACTTGAATGTACTCACAGATTAAATTTTCTCACAATTTTCAAAGCATTAAATCTTAGTTCTTATGTTCAAAAATTACTTTGATCCTTTAGCTTGAGTTCTTAGTGTGACGTTTGCTTTCAAAGTCCTTTTAAAACCCTAGAGCACACAAGCCAATGGTTGTGTTTCTAATGCCTTTTAGGTGCCCTCGATTTTTCTTAAAATTTTGCGCATAAAAGTATTCTATACGAGATAGTCTTTTTCTACTCAAATTTTCAGCATAAACTAAAAAAGAAGTCACTACATGCCAGTATAAGCTAACACCTATTTTAAAATGTAAGTAATATACGTTAACAATAAATGGAAATAATACCAGGCATGAAGTGGTTTAAATGTTAAGTTAAATTCATTCATGCATTTAAAAAGTGAGTCCTGTGGTTATTTAAAGAAAATTTTGAACGCAGTCTCGATTTACTGCCAAGTCCCTATATCTTTGTATCATTTCGTCGATTCTTGGAGTTTCTTGTCGTTCAGTGTACTAAATTGCAGTTTCTAGAGCTTAAACTCCTACTTTAGGCAAAATTCGTACATAAACTTGTTCAACAATGTCTTTATCATCAAATTTGAAACATTTCTTCTAAATTTCTCCAGCTGTGCTTCCCCTCTCTTGCACCTTCGTCGAAGGAAGAGCGGGACATTATGGTAATTTCAGCATATTGGGAATAAGACTCGATGTTTACTCTTTGCTTGCGCTAGACCATGACCCTGCAATGCAAACTTCACTTTGAGGTCAGTGGAGATATTTTCGTTGTAGATGGTTTGCAAATTGAGTGAATAGAGTATGCAAATGTGTTGTATGTAGCACGTGCTTCAAAGTTAAAACTGGGGATATCAATGTTTATTTATTTGGTATACGTTGCACTCGCAGAAAAACGACTACCAAAAGTATTTGTTTTGATATTTCAAAACGCAGGTTCACTATTTGTCATCCTGCTGTTGAACTACATCCGAAAATACAAAAAACTGTTTCATTATTATCCTTTGTAGTATTTAAAGATCAAACATAGGGAGTTTGTTTATTTCACTGATGCAGGTTTAGTGGAAAAAACAACCATTATGACTATTCTCGGAGCTCTGAATTAACATTCTTTTCCACCGTAAACTTCGTTTTTCTGAAGAGTGCTGCAAACGACATCCCTCAAGGGCCGTGCCGTGCCAGTTCTTTTTCAAAACAAAGTGGATGTACTGGTTTTCTCTCTTTTCCAGTCGGCAAGACAAATACCTCCAGAAATGAAGGTAAAACAAATGCATGTAGCATCATTTTAAGATATACCTACATAAACTTTCCGAAACCCTAATAAATTTTCCAACCCCTCCTTTTTTGGTAGAATTCGGTAGGTAGATAATTCTGTAACTAAAGATTGGAAATGGAATTCTATGGATAACTCCAAAACCACAGAAAGGAAAATTGTTAATATTGTCGCGAACCCGTTATCTACGATCGCGCGGCTTGTTTATACAAAGGAACTGATAGGCGGGCAGTTTGAAAACATAGAGCCGGCAGATAAAGATGACATGCAGATAAAGTTCTGCCGAAACAAATAAACTGAGATAAATGTAAATTTCTGGTGACTTCTTGACTGATAGAGATTATTGGTTTCTGGTTTATTTTAGAATAGTCTAGAAATTATCAGTGAGGTATTTAAAGAGGCGACGACTCGCCAAGAGTGTGCAGTAGTAGTGAAGTGTAGCTGTGAAGTGTTGTAACGAGAGCTGATGTTATAAAGTGATGAGAACGTTGTTTGTTATTGTCATCGATCTTGGAAGATTACGTTGTATATGTGATGTAATGTTGTTACGTGAGAATTGAACAGTGTATTCTACGGAAATAAAAGACATTTAGAATTTCAGTAAATTGGACTTTTAATTCTACGAACCCATAAAGTCCCAATATGAATAATGTTTGCTTTATGTCGGAGAAAAAAATCAATTCTCTAAATTTTCAAAGAATAAAATTGAAAAAAAAAAAAAAAAAAAAGCATACAGACAGTGAAGTAGAACTTAGCACAAAAGTGAATCGGGAAGATATTGACGCACTGCTTCACTCACATTATTTTTTCACAGAAAAAAACAGTGTGGGTGTGAAAAAACAGTGTGAGTGAAGCAGTGTCAATATCTTCCCGATTCACTTTTCTCTAAATTTTGTTTGTGATTACTAGAGGCAGACAAAATATGAAAGTTTATGTTTTAAACCATATTTGCTATTATTACGAGAAATGTATTTACGCATTTTGGAATATGTAGACTTCATGCATATTACTAGTACACAATGTGTACTAAAATATTGATATTTTATGTAAAGTTTCGTATATATTAGATTGTCTCATAATTAATGAGGCCGCGCCGTGGCTCAGTGGTTAGACCACTTGGCTCTTACCAAGGCGGCCTGGGTTCGATCCCAGGTGACCGCAAAGTGAGATTTGTGATGGACAACACGGTTCTGGAGCGGGTTTTCTCCGGGATCTCCGGTTTCCCCCGCCAATTCATTCCACTGGTGCTCCATCTTTATCTCATGTATCATCAGTGTCACCGCCTGCGGTGCCGTATGTAGTAAAAGCGGGCGTTAAACACTACACATTTCATTTCAAAATTAATGTCGTTTTCTTATTTTGGTGTTATGGAAAATTTATTGGGTTTCTTATGTTTGGCAATGCTATTTACAGGATGCCATGGCTAGCGTTGCGTACATTGTGAGCATGTATCAGTCTGTTGTTACCTTATCCAGGTAACTCACCCTGAACGAGATTCGAACTTGGGACCTCTTGAACGTGAGGCAGACATGCTACCACCACGCTACCGAGGCGGGCTGAAGGAATCGTTAGTGAGCGTGTGGCAAAACTATGGTTCCAACGTTTCAACAATGGAGACGAACACACCAAATATTTACCACGTTCTGGAAGACCTAAGGTATAGAATATTGAGGATACACACTAAGTTTTGTGCAAAAAGTAGCCGTAGGCTTTCAGAAAAACTTAGTGTATCAAAATACCATACACTGCCAAATTAAGACACTTGGAATATCATACAGAAGCTTTAGATCTGTATCTCATGAACTGACACCTCAACAGGCTGAACGTAGAGTGGATATCTGACGTCAGCTTATCCGTAAACCCATGGATGATAGATATGTCAGAAGAACTGTCACTGGTGATGGAAAATAGATATATTACCGAAACCCTGGTGCCTCGAAACAGTGGCTTGATAACCAAATTTATTATTATTATTATTATTATTATTATTATTATTATTATTATTATTATTATTATTATTATTATTATTATTATTATTATTATTATTATTATTATTATTATTATTATTATTATTATTATTATTATTATTATTATTATTATTATTATTATTATTATTATTATTATTATTATTATTATTATTATTATTATTATTATTATTATTATTATTATTATTATTATTATTATTATTATTATTATTATTATTATTATTATTATTATTATTATTATTATTATTATTATTATTATTATTATTATTATTATTATTATTATTATTATTATTATTATTATTATTATTATTATTATTATTATTATTATTATTATTATTATTATTATTATTATTATTATTATTATTATTATTATTATTATTATTATTATTATTATTATTATTATTATTATTATTATTATTATTGTTATAGCGTATTATTTGAAGTATCAACGGTAAATAAGCTTTCTTCATCATTAAACATAATTTAAATTCCATACGATTATTAAATCGCGCATAAATAAAATCACAATCACAAGCTACATGTTATAATCAGAATGATATTTGTCAACGTTCTTGAATCTTCCATCTTCTTCCAAAGTGCGAGAATCATTACAGGCCAATCAGCTTTCAATGATTTATTGTCATTAAGCTTATTACAGCAATAGACAAAGTCAAAAATAGAGTACAAATTAATACAGTTATAATACAGTGAAGATAAAAAAAATCAATAAAATACTTACATTAGATATACAAATATAGAGACTTAAAATAAAATGAGGAAATAAGAATACTTCATGACATAAGCCAAAGTTTAACTACACCTGTTAAAGTATTCCTGTGTTGAATAATAAGGTTTGGAAACTAACCATTCATATAATTTGCATTTAAATGTATTACCTGATAATTCAGTTAATTCTAAAAGTAATTGATTATATAGTTTAATGCCCAATACTTCAAAGCTGTTAGAGGTTTTAGTTAATCTATGACATGGTATATTGAGTTTATAATTAAACCTAGTATTATAATTATGAATATCCTGCCTGAATAGCTGGTCGGTTAAGTTACTTTTTACATAGATGAGAGTATTATAAATATATACATTTATCACAGTCATAATTCTTAATTTTATAAATAGAGGTTTACAATGTGCAAATTTATCTGAATTTGAGATGGTACGAATTATTTTTTTTTGTAATATTAGGATAGTAGAAATATGACTGCTGCTTTCCCAGAGTAAAATGCCATATGAGATTATACTGTGGAAGAAATATAATTAAGCTATATAATATTAAGGCTTGCTCAGTCATATTCCGGACAGATGTGTATTTTTTAATATCTATAAGGCAATGATTACCATAAACGTGTTTTCTACCTGTGTATAAAATTACAGTTTTTGTAGTGTTTTTCAACACTACAAGGGGATCCATCCCCTTCAACTGCCGTCGTGTGGGCGTTGCGGACCGCTAGAACTCGTGGTACCTCTGACGTTACTAGAGGAACCTCGGGCCGAACATTCGAGACCCTCCCTGAATGGAAGTTGTTCGGATTGGGTTGGACTCGAGGCGGCAGTGGTTCCCGATACCCGTGGGAGATCGGGTACGTATCCGGACGTGGTTGAGGGAAGCCATTAATATTTCCGCGTACTAGCCAGCATAGCTAGTAGAAGGTGTGCTAGATCACCAGGCGGCCCCACAGAGGTCATATCGTTGGCCTTCCCCTTTTGGATTTGGCGCGCGTACGTGGCGTATCCACTTCCATCCCGTCTTGAGTCCACAGGATGAGATGGGTGGGGGGCTTGTTAGTCTCTAGATCTTGTCCTATGGAAAGCCCCACGGAGGCGTTGAGCACCCTTTTGTGACAGCTCGGTAAATCCCTGGTCGAAGGAGGCCCGGGTCCTTGGTCCTACGGGTCCAGGACTAATGGGAGTAGAACCTTTGGCAATAAAATATGAAACAAGGGGAAACAATAACTATATAGTTAAAGGTCGCAGGCTAAAACGTTTTGACCATAAGCCCCAGTACTTTGGCCCAAAACTACTTAATAAGCTTCCGGAAAGCCTAAAATATACTGTCAGCTGCTAAGTTTAAATCTAAATTGACTAAATTCCTGTTAAGTACAGCCTTTTACAGTATAAATGAATATTTTGATGACAACATCGATGATTTTTTTTTTATTTTTTTTAGTAATTTACGTCCTCCAACGTTAAGTCATATCGGACGATGAAAGGAATGCGCGAAATGATGCTCAAATGAGACCAGGGTCCATAGAGCTTAGAGTTAATTGACATTCGTCTTTCAGGATAATGGCAAACCCGGAAAAAACCTTATGCAGGTAACTCACCCTGACCGAGATTCGAACTCGGAACCTCTTGAACGTGAGGCAGACACTCTACCATCTACGCTACCGAGGCGGGCTGATATGATATAATAACAATACCGTTATATATCCTTAGGTTGACCAAGTTGGAACTTCTGAAGTCATATAACGACGTCTTGTATTACCAAATCAAAATGTTTATGCTACTCATACCTCAAAGATTGTTACTTTGTAAGCACATTGTTATATTTGACTGAAGACACCGTAACCGCAGCCGACAGAGCATTCACTATCGGCCATTGTAGCTGTCACTGAAGGAATTAGTATGCTTGGCAAGGTTTTAAGGTGCCGGAAATCCGGGATTGCGCCTCATAAAATCTTTGGTTTCATCACTTCCTGCCAAGTCTATACCTATCACAGCTGCATGCAATTAATGGAATACGAATTTAGCATGTGAAAACAAGTACAGGAAAAACGTTATGTATTTTTACTTCTCCACAGGAACGCCGCCTTTCTGGCCACAAAAGTTGGCTTGTTCGCAGCAGCAGTTTTTATCTAATCCTGAGTAGGATGTAATCCAGAAACAGGGAATCAGAACTGGTGCTGAATTATTACATATTGGGAACTTCACTGCAAATGACTGCATTGTTGAATTTCGTGAAGGTCATCCTGCCAATCAGTTTTCTATTCTCTTTTTTTCTTGGTCTTTCTTGACATCGGAATCCACCTGGTAACAATGGTAATATATACATACAAATGAATTAACGTTTATTAGTCTCGCAAAAACTCGAGGAAGGCTGAACCGATTTGACTAATTTTGGTTTATAAGTATTTGTTTAAATCCAAGTAAGGTTTAAAATATGAGAGGTTTTTAACTAAATATAAAAGTACGCACGCGAAATTTTGTGGAACACATACACCTTCTTTTATTTTCGACAAACAAAAGCATTAAAAATTAGAAAGACATTCCACTCCTTGCCAAAGTCTTCAAAGCTATTTCGTTTACCATATTTTTTTAAAATAACGTTTATCGCTTGTTATCAAAACTGATTTTTTTAAAGTAGCGTGATGATATACCGTTCGAAGATTAGACACAAATTAATTTCTAAACGCACTATAAAACTCTAAATATTTGACCACAGACAATTGTTGTCATTATTTGTGTTTGTGTTTTTTTTTTATTTACGTCCTCCACCGGCAAGTCATATCGGACAATGAATGGAATGTGTGAAATGATGCTCAAATGAGTCCAGGGTTATAGGGCTTAGAGTTACCCGACATTCGTCTTTCAGAATAAGGGAAAACCCCGGGAAAACCTTATCCAGGTAATTCACCCTGACCGAGATTCGAACTCGGGATCTCTTGAACGTGAGGCAGACATGCTACCACCACGCTACCGAGGCGGTCATGTGTTTGTGAATTGGTGAATGGGAATTGAATTGACACAAAAGTAATTGATTTCCTTTGTGACTTTGTAAAATTTGCTGAAGCTATTTTACAACGCCATGGAGAAGACGCCCTGACGTAGGTCGTAGAAGTCGGTCAAGTGTGGGACGAGTGACATCACATGCTGACCGCATTGATGAACAGCGAGATCAGCAAATGCTAATAGCGTGTTGGTATAGTACAATCGCGTTCTAGAGTGTCTGCCTCTTCCGGGGGGAGGGGGGGGGTGTTGTTTTCGTAAAAATCAGTTGACACAGTTATAAATCAGGATGATGTAGTCAACTATCTTACACTGTTTTTAAATTCATTAAATTGCCTGGATTCCCACCTCACGATTTAAAATTGAAAGTATGATCATGCTACGTTAAAATTAACCAATCACGACTGTGCAATGGAACGAGACTAACTGTGAGAAAGCTAATGAATAACGTCATCGAGCCAACATCCAGCAGGGGAAACTACAGAGGAGAGGATATCTTGATCCCGCGTGTTCTGATGATTCCAAAGGATTTACCTTTGATTTTAAGCGTCTTCAATTTTCCGTGCGTTTGATCTTTGCGATGAGCATAAATAAATCGCAAGGGCAGTCGCTGGAAGTTCGCGAAAACAACTTGAAATTTCCGTATCTCTCATGGAGAATTATAAGTCGCGTGTTCGTGCGTCGAAAAACCTCCATCTTTATATATTTGCGCCCCACAAAAAAGACAAAGATATTGTTTATCAGAGCGCCTTAAATTAATTAACTTAATTATAACTGAGTTGTATTTAAACCTCAGACCCAATTGCAAAGTAAGTAACTAACTAATCCAAATTCGCTTGATTTATATAGACAAATACAGATAACTTTTATTGGCAATAAATACCAGCTTAGCCGGGTCAGCTAATTGTTTGATAATTTTGTATTGCACCGGCCGCCCTATAGGGAAACTTCATCCGAGTAACTCAGCCTAATTAAGATTTGCACTCTTCAATGTGAGAAACATATGTCCTTCCATAGAACAAATACGGGTACTGTTGGTACTAATATTAGTACTACTATCCGCTGTTGTCCTGTGACTGTTGTCTATTAGTAATTAGTTTTGACATATTATTATGCGTTTCAAATGGGAAGAGTTCTGGAGTCCAGCTAATCAGATGCCGTATCACACTCAGCTTTGCCAGCTTGTTACCCCACTCCTTTTATATTTCCCCCTCTCTCACACACTTATACAACATGCAGGTCTGCTTGACGCAGACATAAGGGTAAGCAAATTATATTGTACAAATTTTTACAATGACGCAGTTGCAAAAATCAAAATTGGAAAAAGCATTTTCGTAAATTATGTATATTTTTAAATACTATAACTATAATTATAGTTTAAGAATTACCTGATTTTGTAAAGGGAACTACCAGTGGCTCATCCATATCGCTGTCAATGTCACTTCCGTTAAGAGACAATTCATCATTGTCACTGTCTTCATCGTCTGAGTCTTTCAAATTTATGATTATAGGTTCCAAAATCTCGTTACGTGCTATTTATTTCTTAAAATCATCTTCTTGAAGGTTTTCTGCATGCCTCACGCAGTTTTCCCAGTCCTGTTGTGTTACCTTGTCAATTTCTTCGTGAACAAGTCGTTTAACGTCCGTCAGCTTAAAAGTATAATTTCTGTTTGTAATCCCCCTTTTTATTTGAGTTATAGTTTCAATTCTCCCTATATATATATATATATATATATATATATATATATGAGGGGGACCCAAAAGAAACCGGACTCCGATGGCGCTGCCACTCAAAGACGTGGTGCAGGGTTCTCACGCTAGATGGTGTTAGTGGAGACCTTCATGAAACAGCTGTGCAGACGGCGTCAGTGTAGAGCTGAACGTGCAAGTATGGTATTGTGTTTCTCTGACTGTTGGCGGGTTACCTTTGCAAAGTCGTTAGGGCAACTTAAAAAAAAAAGAAAAAAAAAAAAAAAAAAAGAGTGTGTGTGAAATTTTGTTTCCTGCTTAAAACAACTGCAACCGAGATACACCAAATGCTTCAGGAAGCTTTCCAGGAGGACGCTATGAGCCGCAAACAGCTTTTTGAGTGGTTTGGGAGCTTTAAACGTGATGAGATGTGTGTTGAAGACCAAGCACGTTCTGGATGCCCTTCAACATCGCGAAATGAGGAGAACATTGAAAAGGTCCGCCAAAAGATCAACGAGGATCGACGCCAAACGATCGACCAAATTTCAGCAGGGACTGGAATCAGTTGGAGCTCGTGCCAGCGGATTTTGAGGGAGGATTTGCACATGAGACGTGTTGCTGCTAAATTTGTTCCGCGCCTTCTCACACAGGAGCACAAAACCATCCGCATGAATGTGTGTCAGGACTGGAAAACAGAGATTGCACGTGATCCAAACTTCTTGAACAAAGTCATTACAGGGGATGAGGGTTGGTGTTACGGGTTTGACCCAGAAACCAAGCAAGCGTCAAGCCAGTGGAGGACTCCCAACTGTCCCAAACCAAAAGAAGCAAGGCAAGTGAGGTCAAATGTGAGGACGATGATCATCTTTTTTGATGTTCGTGGAATTGTGCATCGGGAATTCGAATGCCCTAGCCAGACAGTTAACCAGCACTTTTACTTGGATGTTTTAAGGCGTCTGCGAGAGGATGTGTGGAGGGAACGCCCGGAACTTTGGCGATCAGGTGACTGGTTTCTGCATCACGACAACGCTCCAGCACACACGGCCTTACGAGTGACCGACTATTTGGCATTTCAGAGGTGGTCTGTCGTTCCCCACGCTGCGTATTCGCCGGACCTAGCCCCGTGCGACTTTTTCCAATTTCGACGAATGAAATAAATGTTAAAGGGGAGCGTTACGACAATGTGGAGGCGGTAAAAACAGCTTCGCAAACGGCACTGGATAGTATCAAACTTGAAGAGTTCCAAACATGCTTCCAACAGAGGGAAAACAGACTTGACAAGTGCATTGAATGTAATGGGGAGTATTTTGAAGGTGACTGAAGTAATTTTGTAAAAAGGTTCATCAATAAATTTTTTATGACAACAATCCGGTTTCTTTTGGGTCCCCCAAAATATATATTTGATCTGATTCTTCTGATGTGCTCTGGAATATGAGCTCTGTATATAAGGTAACTCGGTTTCTTGCCTTGCATTTTAAACACGATTTTGACCTTTTACTTTTTTGTTACAATTTGGGTTTTTACATAACGAAGTGCCAATGTTTCATGTAATTTAGTGTTACACTGCATAAGAAGATAACTATAATTTATATGTAAATTAAGTGTTTAAGTATGTGTAAACTAATAGGAGAGAGGTAGTCGAAGGAAGGTTACTTGACCAACACATCTACGATAAACATGTAGCAAGAAATGTTAGCTTGTCAGAAAGTTGGAGAAATCTAAATGATTATCTGTCAGGAATAATGAGGGTAACATGCTGTGGACTGTAGGGGGTGCGCTGCGCTAAGATACTGTTCGAACTTTGTAAAATAGCAGCTGGACTCATGCTGTTTAAGCACATGGTATGCTAGTATTCAAAGAATAAATGCAAAGGACATACAGATAAGGTTCTAGTGTAGTAGGAATCGGGATGACCTGCGACAAACAGCAAGGGAACACACATCACTGACGAATGGATAGCGTGTAACCCGCAATTATGTTTTCGTAGTAAATGCATTAGATGAACATTGCAGACGTTGTTAGAGTGGCAAAATGCTATTTGCAACTACGAGCATAAGAAGAGGTTAGCTGCTTTTAGAGTGAATGGGGGCAGTGTTGAAAGAAGAATTATAATAGAAGGTATCAAACAGCGGGCATTGCTTTGTTTATCCATCGCAGGATGTTCAAGTTTAGGAGTTACTCACGTCCTACAAAACGTAAAGATATAGGACATAATTGGGGATACAGCATCCACCATATGCAGCTTATCCGGCAATTTGTGCTTCTAAGTGAGCTCTGGGAAGGAGGGGTGGGGGAGAGTCTCGAAGGGCGATCATATACGGCTAACGGTGAGTACAAGTATCGGCGGAGTCCTTAAACTTCCCGGTTCGTACGCATCCGATGCCACCCGAGTCCACCTACAAGCCCCAGCGTCTTAGCAATTTCCTTTGATGGGGCCCATTCGCAATCAGGTCCTGACTTGGCATTTCCAACTGTCGCCTGTGAAGAAAACTTTCCAATTAATTAATTAATTAATCCACTGGCGCTACAACCCTATGAAGGCCAAGGCCCACCAACCCTACTACCGGCCTCACGCCCCCTTACGCACAGTAGAGGTGGGCGAAAATTCAACCGATACGGTGAGGAGATGTGATCAGCATCTCGGCACCCCCCCCCCAGCAGAAACGTTGGTTTTCGTGACCAGGCCCGCTTACCTATCGTAAGCTCCTCACTTTCCTCGCGATGCTGATTGGGCACCGGTCCTATACCCGGGATCTAAACTCCACACCCCATGGGTGGGATGGAACCCGGGCCACTTTACGTGGCCAGGGACAAGGCATGCTGCCTTAGCAGCCACTGCGAAGGACGGAAGGAAACTTTACAGAGCACATATTTACCGCCCAACCACAACCCGCCGAAGACCGTCGCCTGGTTCCATAACTCGAAAGAGATGACAATGATAAAATGGTGGTAATAGGAAATGAAGGTCATGAAAGTGGCTATAGAAAAGGAACTACGCTAACATTTGATTAATGACCCGCGAAAATCTCGAAAAACCAATGAGTAGTGAGCAGTCACCGGGAGTTGAACCCAAGACTTCCAGAATGCCACTTGAAACTCAAGCCCTCTAGAAATTGAAGCTCCATATATCCTCACCACTTACAATTACACCTCAGACGCATTTTCAACAGGCGCGCGGGGGCGAATATCTACTCGATATTCAAAGAAACCAATAGGAGTCATGTTATCATTCTGCAGAGCTATACGAACTTATTGAAACGTGTATATGAAATATTTAAAATTAAGAGTAAAAGCTTTAGCAAAGAAGCAGACGATCCTCTTATCAATATCAAGCAATTAATGTTTATAAATAGGTAGGTATAAAATATTTAATGTATATGCTAGCTGTACCTAATTCATGGATAAGGAATTTTCTATAGTGATTTGAGGTCATCTACATGAGTGAAGCGCAATGACTTTCCAGTAATACTCTAAGTTTTGAAAGACCTGAATAATAAACCACAAGTGTTTTAGAATTCTCATAGCCATCAATATTTACAAAGACTATCACAGTCTTATATCTCATGATACTTTTGACTAAATAAGGCGATACGAAAGGACTACTTCCTAGCATCTGCTAATTTCTTTGCGATCGTTCTTTGTTTTGCAATTGATATTCAAAATTTAGCTTCACGAAAACAGCACATCAAAAAATACAAACAAAAACAGTATTTGAAACAGTTTGATCACTGCGTTTATTTCTTGAATTTTCCTTTTAATCATGAGAGAGATGAATAAATAGCTCTAGCAAAATTTCTGTTGAAAAAGTCTCTGCGATTTTTCTTTACCTAAGTGATTCTAGCGCTATGGTTAAGAGCGTAAGTCTGAAATAATGGCGCTGCGAATAGAGTGTTTGTCTTGAAGTTTTGGACAAATATCTGAAGAAAAGTTATGGATACTTAATGCATTTTATATAAACGGAAGCCATGAGACCTAGAAGAGTTTCTACACGTAAAATGAAGATATATGAGGGTGGTCGGAAAAATTTCCGACCTAATAAAGATATAAGATATTTTTTTCAGAATTCTATTTTTCTTTAATTTTTCAACATAGTCTCCTTGTAACTCTACGCATTTCTCCCAGCGATGCTCCCATCTCTGTAACCCGTCCAAATAGTACTCGGCGTTTTTCTTTGCAAAATAATTGTTTACGAAGGCGATAGCCTCCTCATTTGACGAAAATTTCGGTCCTCCGAGCGCAATTTTCAGATGAAGGAACAAAAAGAAGTCGCTTGGGGCTAGATATGGTGAGTAAGGTGGATGACTAAGCAGTTCAAACCGTAATTCGTGGATTTTTGCCATTGCAACTGTTGAGATGTGAGACGGTGCATTGTCTTGGTGAAACAGGGTTTTCTTTTTCTGCAAATGTGGCCATCTTTTCGCAGGTTCTGTCTTCAGCTTATCAAGTAATTATGCGTAGTATGCTCCTGTAATGATTTTTCCTTTTTGAAGATAATCGATTAAAATAACTCCGTGACTATCCCCGAAAAAAAGTCTCCATCACTTTCCCAGCTGAAAAAAACAACAGTTTTTTTCTTTTCTATTGGAGCCGGTTCCTCTTTGCATTCCACTGTTTGGACTGTAGTTTTGTTCCGGTCGTATAATGGCGGATCCAAGTTTCATTTACAGTAATTAATCGGCGCCAAAACTCGGATTTATTGCGCCTAAACTGCACCAACAGAGCATTGGAAATGTTCATTCGAACACGTTTTTGGTGTAACGTGAGCAAACGTGGCACCCAAGCCGCGGACAGCTTTTCATGTCTAAATGTTGATTTTATATGTGAAAAACACGTTCTTTTGACATGTTCATAGCCTCTGCTATCGCTCTCACTTTAATTCGGTTGTCTAGCACCATTTGGTGAACTTTGACGATGTTTTCGTCGGTAGTTGCAGTTTTCGGACGTCCCGAGCGTTCATCGTTTCCCAAGCTCTTACGGTCACGTATGCATTCAGATGCCCAAAATTTTACTGTGGTAAATGATGGTTTAGAGTCCCCATACACAGAATCCAAATCATCTTTGATTTGCGTAGGCGTATTGCCTTTCAAAAAACAAACATTTAAGGACAGCTCGATACTCGATTTTGTCCATTTTCATAAAAACACTCACATAAAATCACTCAAACGCTGTTACATAACAGATGAGCGTGCAAAATGGCTGAAACATTGGTGAATAACCGTCAACAGATGAACAACGAAATTCACTAGCTTTTATTTACGAGTGCTGCCATCTTCATGTTGAGGTAGGCAACTTTCCAGACCAGCCTCTTAGTGAAAATAAACAATTAGTTTTATTAGAATTTTCTGTCATTGAGAAGTTTCATAAATATTCCCTGTTAGGTGTTTAATTTTTTGAACACGTTGAACCTATCCTTTGAAGTGATATGTGGTCGGTATTTTCTCTTAAGTTTGTAATAACACACCTAGTGTGATATGTTTTCAATTTTCTGTTTCAACTGTAAACCTTTTGTGGCAGAAAGGTGCTCCGTGGTTTTATTTGGACTTTCCCTGCTGTCCCTCCCCTCCAGTAGGGAGTCTATTTAATTTCTATTTGTACTTTACGTGGTTAAATGTAGCATCGTGCAAGCTGCTGAATCTTTGAAATCGGGGAAGCAATAAATTGTGGACTCGCCAGCAGTAGACATCAGAGAAGAGAACGTATATAACTTAACTGAAGGAATTACATAGAATACTAATTTTGTCATCATTTACAAGGAATAAGGTTATTTAACTATTGTATATTATGAAGGGGTAGAGCCAGGCTGAAAAATTCAATGCCATAGCCGGGATTTGATCCACGGATCTTCTGGTTTCCGTCCAGCCGCTCAAACCATATGAGCTACTATGGCCAACATGCCGACGTGACATTAAATTCTCAAACTGACTTGTGTTTCTCCCGGTAAACCACATAGGCGTTCTCATAAACACATGAGACAACTACCTTAATGACGACTTACTATGATGTATGTACTTTAAGGCCCGGGGTTTATAGTTCGGACCACTATTACGTACAATTAATGGAAATTAATTGTTCTTTCACACCAGCCGTGTGTAGGACGCACTGTGAAGCGGTAGAGCCAGACTGAAAAATTCAATGCCATAGCCGGGATTTGAACCACGGATCTTCTGATTTCCGTCCAGCCGCTCAAACCATATGAGCTACTATGGCCAACATGCCGACGTGACATTAAATTCTCCAACTGACTCGTGTTTCTCTCGGTATACCACATAGGAGTGCTCATAAGCACTCAAATTCCACTACTAGGAATGCGTGGAAGGCATTACATTTCGTAATGAGAATATTGAAAAAGGGGAGCGCTAGGTCCAGGGAAATTGCCTACAAGGCCTTAGTGCGGCCGGTTATGGAATATGGAGTAGCATGCTGGGACCCATATAGAGCTAACCAAATCGATCCATTAGAAAAAATACAGAAGAGGGCAATAAAATTCATAAAAAGAGGCAAGTATTTTGGGCCTATAAAAGGAGATGAGACTAAATGGGAGGATTTAAGAATTAGGCGTAAAAAACATAGGTTGGTAGCGTTATTCAAAGCTAATGCTGGTGTAAAGGCATGGGTGGACGTTAATGTAAGGTTAGATAATCCGGATTATTATGGACGAAACGATCATAGGTATAAAATTAAGGGTAGAAGATACAGAACCAACGTAGGAAAATTTTCTTTTGTTAATAGAACCATTGAAGAATGGAATGAATTGCCTGTAGCAGTCTTTCAGGGCTGTCCCCTGTCGTTGAAGAAATTTAGAAAAAATCTAGATGGTTTATAGTTTAACTTTTGAATTATAATGGTATATAATATGTAAATAGAGAAGTAATTAGATAAGTTTTAAGTGACTAAAGTAAAATAATATCATGTTTGTATTGTTTACTGTATTATTGTTGTAAATCTAGTATATGTAATTTGATCTGTATTCTTAACTCTGCCACCGGGTAGTACCCAATTGCAGTTAATAAATACATACATACATACATACATACATACATACATACATACATACATACATACATACATACATACATACATACATACATACATACATACATACATACATACATACATACATACATACATACATACATACATACATACATACATAAGCACATGAGACAACTACCTTAATGGCGACTTACAACATGTAAGTACTTTAAGGCCCGGGCTTTATAGTTCGGGCCAGTATTAGGCACAATTAATGGAAATTTATTGTTCTTTTACACTAGCCATGTATAAGACGCACTATGAAGGGGTAGAGTCAGACTGAAAAGTTCAATGCCATAGCCGGGATTTGAACCACGGATCTTCTGGTTTCTGTCCAGCCGCTCAAACCATTTGAGCTACTATGGCCAACATGCCGACGTGACATTAATTTCTCCAACTGACTCGTGTTTCTCCCGGTAAACCACTAGGAGTTCTCATAAACACATTAGACAAGCACCTTAATGGCGACTTACTATGATGTATGTACTTTAAGGCCCGGGCTTTATAGTTCGGACCACTATTAGGTGCAATTAATGGAAATTAATTGTTCTTTCACACTAGCCGTGTGTAGGACGCACTATGAAGGGGTAAAGTTAGACTGAAAAATTGAATGCCATAGCCGGAATTTGAACCACGAATCCTCTGGTTTCCGTCCAGCTACTGAAAACATTTGAGCTGCTATGGCCAACATGCCGACCTGACATTAAGTTCTCCAACTGCTTTATTAATTAATTCATTAAATTCTCCAGCTTTAAAGCACTGACAGCATAGTAAGTCGCCATTAAGGTAGTTGTCTCGTGTGTTTATGAAAACTCCTAGTGGTTTACCGGGAGAAACACGAGTCAGTTGGAGAATTTAATGTCATGTCGGCATGTTGGCTATAGTAGCTCATATGGTTTGAGCGGCTGGACGGAAATCAGAAGATCCGTGGTTCAAATCCCGGCTATGGCATTGGATTTTTCAGTCTGGCTGTACCCCTTCATAGTCCGTCCTACACACGGCTAGTGTGAAAGTACAATTAATTTCCATTATTGTATATTATGAACCAGTTTTTAAAATAAATAATGTTTGATAGACAAAATCGTGTAAGTTGTACGTTAGACTTCTTTATTTTAGAGAATATGCTTATTCAAGTATTGTGCACTTCAAAATGTATATCTTCCCGTACGTTTATGGGATATTCATTCTTGTTTTATGAATGTCTACCTATAAGTAATGTGTTGTTTGCGAGAATGGGATCCCCGGCGCCGGCTACATGACGTATATTTGTGAGGGCTATTTTTATAGAACGGCCGCTCGCATTTTTCAGATTCGTGTCAGATGGAATCGCCGTAACAAACCACATGTGCTGCAGTCCCTGTTGTTGATGTTATCATCAAAGAGTCTCTCATACTCCGTAAACTTTCATTAATTATTCTTACTCTTTGAAACCCATCGCTATTTTATTCATAGGCTTCTTCTCGTTACTCTCCTAATTTTGCTACGTACGTGTATTTGTTAACCTTTCACGATACACCTGCTTTAGGTTCCTTCAGATCAACATTCCTCTTTCTTACGTAATTCTTCATAATGCTAAGCTCACATGCATTTTATGTATTTTGGACAGATACGGTTAAAATGAGACTGTCCTCAAATCCCGCGAAAGTATTTGGTATTGAAGGTATTTACCATGCATGAGTTAATTGATGGAAATTAATCATTTCTTCACACCAGCCTTATATAGGCTGTGGCGTTTTTTTTCAGCTTAATCTCTCTCCATCTAAATCGAGTCACACGTTCAGGAGTCAAATTTGTGGCGTTTTTTTCCTCCACTCGCAGCAGATAGGAAGCACGCCGACTGTTTGGAAGATCCAGGTCAAGATTTGATTAAATAAGAATCATGATATCTGTTCTCAGGTGTAGATTTTTGGTGACAGAAATAAAATTTTATATGACTCCGATTTCGTAATATATTATTTAATTGTATAATCTGGATTACAATTCACTCGAAATTTCTTTCTTAATCAGTCACTGTAAATTACCTCTAACACATTGATAAATGCTTATTTTTAAGTTAATATTTGTGGCAATATAACAGGTCATCTCGTTTCTCGATGATTAATCAGCCCCAAAATTGGAAGCGATTTTTGTGATCGTCCCTCTTAATCATTGCAGGTCGAATTGTTTATTGATGATTAATCAGTCCCAAAGTTGGAAGCGATTTTTGTGATCGTCCCTCTTAATCATTGCAGGTCGAATTGTTTATTGATGATTAATCAGCCCCAAAATTGGAAGCGATTTTTGTGACCGTCCCTCTTAATCATTGCAGGTCGAATTGTTTATTGATGATTAATCAGCCCCAAAGTTGGGAGCGATCTTTGTGACCGTCCCTCTTAATCATTGCAGGTCGAATTGTTTCTTGATGATTAATCAGTTCCAAAGTTGGGAGCGATATTTGTGACCGTCCCTCTTAATCATTGCAGGTCGAATTGTTTATTGATGATTAATCAGCCCCAAAGTTGGGAGCGATCTTTGTGACCGTCCCTCTTAATTATTGCAGGTCGAATTGTTTCTTGATGATTAATCAGCCCCAAAGTTGGGAGCGATCTTTGTGACCGTCCCTCTTAATCATTGCAGGTCGAATTGTTTCTTGATGATTAATCAGCCCCAAAGTTGGGAGCGATCTTTGTGACCGTCCCTCTTAATCATTGCAGGTCGAATTGTTTATTGATGATTAATCAGCCCCAAAGTTGGGAGCGATCTTTGTGACCGTCCCTCTTAATCATTGCAGGTCGAATTGTTTATTGATGATTAATCAGCCCCAAAGTTGGGAGCGATATTTGTGACCGTCCCTCTTAATCATTGCAGGTCGAATTGTTTCTTGATGATTAATCAGTTCCAAAGTTGGGAGCGATTTTTGTGATCGTCCCTCTTAATCATTGCAGGTCGAATTGTTTATTGATGATTAATCAGCCCCAAAATTGGAAGCGATTTTTGTGACCGTCCCTCTTAATCATTGCAGGTCGAATTGTTTATTGATGATTAATCAGCCCCAAAGTTGGGAGCGATCTTTGTGACCGTCCCTCTTAATCATTGCAGGTCGAATTGTTTCTTGATGATTAATCAGTTCCAAAGTTGGGAGCGATATTTGTGACCGTCCCTCTTAATCATTGCAGGTCGAATTGTTTCTTGATGATTAATCAGTCCCAAAGTTGGGAGCGATCTTTGTGACCGTCCCTCTTAATCATTGCAGGTCGAATTGTTTCTTGATGATTAATCAGCCCCAAAGTTGGGAGCGATCTTTGTGACCGTCCCTCTTAATAATTGCAGGTCGAATTGTTTCTTGATGATTAATCAGCCCCAAAGTTGGGAGCGATCTTTGTGACCGTCCCTCTTAATCATTGCAGGTCGAATTGTTTCTTGATGATTAATCAGCCCCAAAGTTGGGAGCGATCTTTGTGACCGTCCCTCTTAATCATTGCAGGTCGAATTGTTTCTTGATGATTAATCAGTCCCAAAGTTGGAAGCGATCTTTGTGACCGTCCCTCTTAATAATTGCAGGTCGAATTGTTTCTTGATGATTAATCAGTCCCAAAGTTGGGAGCGATCTTTGTGACCGTCCCTCTTAATCATTGCAGGTTGAAATGTTTCTCGATGATTAATCAGTCCCAAAGTTGGGAGCGATCTTTGTGACCGTCCCTCTTAATAATTGCAGGTCGAATTGTTTCTTGATGATTAATCAGTCCCAAAGTTGTAAGCGATCTTTGTGACCGTCCCTCTTAATCATTGCAGGTCGAATTGTTTCTTGATGATTAATCAGTCCCAAATTTGGAAGCGATCTTTGTGACTGTCCCTCTTAATCATTGCAGGTTGAATTGTTTATTGATGATTAATCAGTCCCAAATTTGGAAGCGATCTTTGTGACTGTCCCTCTTAATAATTGCAGGTCGAATTGTTTCTTGATGATTAATCAGTCCCAAATTTGGAAGCGATCTTTGTGACTGTCCCTCTTAATCATTGCAGGTCGAATTGTTTATTGATGATTAATCAGTCCCAAAGTTGGGAGCGATCTTTGTGACTGTCCCTCTTAATCATTGCAGGTTGAATTGTTTCTTGATGATTAATCAGTCCCAAATTTGGAAGCGATCTTTCTGACCGTCCCTCTTAATAATTGCAGGTCGAATTGTTTCTTGATGATTGAGTTTGATATATTATTTAAATTGATTGTATAATCTAACGTCCACTCGTCACTATTATGAATACCGAATAACTCTTTTTGAAGGTTATTAACTTTCCGTTACAATTATATTCACCGCAACATTTTTTTTATCGTCCTGAAACCAGATTGAAGAACATATGTATATCTCTCAAGATTATTGATTATCCGTAACTATCGTTACTCCTCTATTAATTTTGTGATTGGCCGATGTACTGCTACGTCACCGCATTACGTAATACAATTATTAGCACGGCAAATCACAAAATTACACATATATTTGTTTTTAATATTGTCACTACATGGCCTACTAAGTCATATCAGAAAACAATATTCATATAAAGGTTCTAACTAAAACATATCGTTAGAGGGCTACAGGCCAGGTACAGGCTTAAACTTTACAGGTTGACTCTATCTATCCAAAACTTAGCCTATATACAGCTGGTGTAAAGAAATGATTAATTTCCATCAATTAACTTAAATAATATTAGTTTAATGATGAAGCCTGGGATTTAAGTAAAGTCTGTTTAGTTAAGGCGTGTGCAGTTCGGCCGTGTCCTTTGACGAACCCTTATAATCGTTTTGCAACTCCGGCCCTGCCTCTCCCAGTCCTTTCTGCAAGGTTGTCACCTTTCTCGATACGTCATTAGTATCGTACGAGGTTTCCTCTAAATAAATCATCTTATGTCAATTACTGCAAAACTTCCTTAGTTTTGACATATATATCGCCAAGGTATAATTCTACTGGACTCCATAATAACCCTTATCTTATTCAAAGTGCGATATTTGAAACCCATCTCCTTTAGGAAGCTGCGCAAAGTGCAGCGCCCATGAGGAGAATCACAAGTTTCTTGCAAATGTGTAACCAATTCATCTAAATTGGGTATTCTCCCTTTTGCATAGAATCAATAAATTTCTCGCAAATTAAATCACATGTGAAATTATCGAAACTTTAGAGAAACGTTTCCTTTTGTTTTTACACTTGATCGACGTCTTTGGTATTCCTTTCGTCACAATTTATATTACTGTATTTCTGTGAATACCCAGAATTTATCAGCTTCACTGCATGACCCCTAACAATGATTATTTTTCAACACATATTTATGTATTCAAAATAAACGCTTGAATTTGCTTAGAAAGAGTTCCCGTTATAGCTTTGCTTTTTGAGGCTTCTCCAGTAACATAACTCGGCCCAGCAACACTTTCCAATTCATTCACGCTTTTGTCTTCACTTTGATTATTTTCACTTGACTGAAAGTTATATACTACTTCATTTGCATTTACCACTGCCACGGTCTCCACATAGTGACACACACCGAATTTCTGCACGTAATGAAACAGATCAACTGGAAGTTGGAACTTTGGCAACTGAGACTCCACGTGGAGTAAACATGCGACTGTCGTTTCCTGAAAATCAGGTTTGCTATTGGTCCTCAATGACAGTGATCCTTTTCTGAAGTATGGAGATAGATTGATGACGATAATTAGTGGGCGGGAGGCTCCGTTTCCTTTGTGCGGTAACTGCACTCGCGTTGACTAGACAGACTATACTTACGATGGTAAGACGCCATGAACGGTGTGTCTCGGATAGGAGAGCCCCTAGTGGTTTACCGAGAAAATATGAATCAATTGGAGAATTTAATGTCAGGACGGCATGTTGGCCATGGTAGCTCAATAGATAAGAGCGACCTGGAAACCAGGAGATCCGTGGTTCAAATCCCGGCCATGGCATTGTATTTTTCAGGTTAACTTTATCTACCATGTATAAACTGTTGAATCTGATCGATTTTTCTTTGTTTTCTTGTGAATTTATGTGAAACAAAAGCTGACTATCTATATAAACTGCGGATTGGTATAGTCGTAACGTAGGTGGCCACGTGTCTGCCTCATGTTCAAGAGGACTCAACTTCGAATCTCGGTCAGGATGAGTTATTTTGATAAGCTTTTTCCGGGGTTTTCTCTTATCCTGAAATATAAATGTCAGGTAACTCTAAGCTTTATGGACCTCGGACTCATTTGAGCATCATTTCAACCATTCATTCATTCATTCTTCAATAACACCTAACAGGTTAAAAGAACCTTAAACATATACGCTAATATAGGCGTGATTTAGATCAACAGAAAATTCAGATTTTATATTAATGAATTCTATACTATCCTGACAGCAGTTACAGACGAAGTGCTATAAAAGGATTAATTTAGAATCTTAAACGTTAACATAAAACGGGAAAGAAATAGTGGATTATATAGCATAAAAATTTTAATGTGTGACATGCATGTGAGTTTTCGTATCACCTGATGAAACCTTATTTTAACTAAGATTAACATTTGCAGAGACGTCGTTTTAGATACAAAGCTTACAGCAAAGGCAAACTGTTTAAGAACCAAACACTATTAACAGACCTTAAAATTCCGTGCTTTTGCATGCAATCAGAGAAACAACTCAATAAGAAAATGCATTTAAATGAATGACAAATTATTGACCAGTTCGAAACATTAATAATAGATATTTCGAAAATTACTTACGCCAAAATGGTAAATGTAAACAAATAGTGTGTTTTAAATAAATATATAACCTCAG